>VDFB02266630.1:0-106085 GCA_007258455.2 Sequoia sempervirens
CTCAATTCCTAGCTATCCCCCAACAAGAGAAGACAATTACAAGGGTAAACCCAAGTGTTGATGGTCAAGGATGAAGCAAGGACAAAGAAAAAATAAAAGGCAAGATGAAGATTTAATGGTTTTGATGGTTCTTGGAACTAGTGGAACCTCCAACTGATTCCTGAGGGCCACCCTTTCACCAATTCTTGCTACTTTCTACAATCACTTCCTCTACAAAGCCATTAACACACAACCACTCATATAGTTACCCATATTTCACACCATAGTGACTTGATGAGAGACTTTAATATATTTTGGCATGATTTTTTAGGAAACAACAACACCATGCTTCATTCATTGCTAGAGAACCACTTTTCTATCCAATGTCCATTCTTGGGTTGTGATTTTCAACATATTTTGTAGGAGTTTCTACACTTCATCCTTAGAATCATTAATGCAATATTTTGGTATGGGTTAGAAGAATGTTCTTTCACACTTCCTATTGGTCAAATCAAGTTGGAAAAAGACACTTGTTGTCTAGGTGTTGGAGGAGCTCGTGCTTTGGGTTTCCTTATGTGGCATAACTCTCCAACAACTTGCATGCCTTCATATTGTGGATATATCAACCTTGCCAACCATATTTTAGGAGGAGAATTTTTTTGGGATCAATAAGGAGTAGTGATAGAACCAGCATAAGAAAAATATTCATAGGAAACCCTAGAGTTTTAATTTCCACTTTAGGTATAAATATTTTGGTATCATAATGATCTAGGTTTATCCCAAATTTGTAACAACATTTCTAACCTCTGTATATAAAATTAATGAAAAAATAAACCTTCATTGAGTGTCTTTACCTGTATGTTGTGCATTTTTAATTGTGTGTTGTTTAGTTGGCCAATTGGAAGATGTAAAATCCTTGCAAATCCTTTGTAAGGTATATGTTAAACACAATAAAGGAAATATATGGGCATGATCATAGATTACTAGGTCGACTCACTTAATATTTTACAACTATCAATTGTTTTTTGAATGTATGTTTGGATCCCAACTTGCTTATGCATTTTAAAAGGCATAGTCTTTTGTGGTGTCTTGATTAAGACATCATATTGGTTTCAGTTGTTACATGTTTGATTAAATTCACTGATTATGTTTCCCAGATGGATAAAGGCACTAGTCTGTTATTAGCTTTCTCCCCCATCATTCTATAATGTCCCAAACATATAATTTAACACAAAATACTTATTTACATATTGTACTTCAATGAACAACAATATATGAAACATAAACACTTGAAATTTGAGAATCCAATTATATCAACCAGCTGATGCAAATATATTCAGACCAAACAACTTCTTATAGAACTTCTTTGAAGAACAATGTAATCTTTGAGGTGAGAAAGCTCTCAAGAACCAAAGGGGTTTCATCCTCTAATCCAGGTTATCACTGGGGTTTCATCCAATTACTACAACTCTTATGGGTTTTCATCCATAGAAGGGTTTAGAACATAATGTTCAAATTGTATAAAAAGAGGGAACATAATAATCAGATACCCAATACAAAATTTAGCTACCTATACATATATGCTACTAACTCCCTCAAGGAATAGGTCAGTTTGAGCCAAAGTGCTTCCAAAGCCCAAAATTTAGATATCTACATGCTACACTTAGGTCAACCTTAAGACTCGAAGGCAACCCCCACTTAGGACCGACATATTCTATTACGGGCCTATCCACACGCTCATTGGATCTCCTCCCTTATCCTCCCACTTCACAATTATCTTTGTACACTCTAGAGAACACTCATCCCATTCACTTGTGGAGTTTACTATTGGGAATCTGATGCAAGCATATTCTAACAACGAGTTCTCACTTGGAATTGCTTTGTCCTTCCGACTCTCTGAATATGTGGTAGATATGGCTCTGTAGATTGTGTTTTTTGAATTGTAGCCTGAAATTTCCTCCTCCAGTAAGATGCGACATGATCCCCCAATCAAGCCAAGCAAGGTGAAGTTGGATTGTGATATAGAGAAATCTTCTAACAGTGATAACTCTCTGAATATGGATCCTCTTTGCCATAATTTTGGATATGAGGTACACTAGACATTGAAGAGATTATGTTATAAACCACACGTGCCTAAATTCTTCTTTTGTGAAATACGTTAGGATGGTCGAGTCTCACTTTGTAACTGTCTATCCAAAAAAGGGGACATAACAAGTCCTCCCATCTCAAAATTGCTTGTCCTTAAGAAATTCATACTTGGATGCTTGAGAATCATAGGGCCTTACCATGTGGCATATTTAATTGGTAAGTTCCTCCACCAAACAAGATATTCAATTATGCTCCTATTCCTTAGTTTCTTGATTCAAGTGTCAATCACTGCTTCTGGAATGAGAGTGAGCTTCCCCTCATCATCAAGTGGTAGTAACTCAATTGTTGGAGCTATGTGCAATCCCAAAACCTTGTTCAAATAGGACACATGGAAAACATTATGGATTTTGCTTCCCTCTAAAAGCTCAACCTCATAAGTAATCTCTCCAACCCTCAGGATCACCCTGTATGGCCCATAAAACCTTGGTTTGAGTTTCTCTACTCTACCTATTTGAGGGAATATTGTCTATAAGGTTGCAATCTGATGAAGACCATATCCCTTACTTTGAATGATCTTCCATTTTGCTTCTTGTCTGCATATATCTTTTGTTGGTTCTAAGATTGTTGCAAATTTTCTTTGATTATCCTCAATACCTCTTGACTTTTATTGATCAGGTCACTAGCTGTTGGAATTCTACTATCAGTAAGAACTAGTTCTATGAATGACATAGCTTCATACCCATAAAGTTCCTTGAAAGGAGACATTCCAATTGACATGTGGTGACTGGTATTGTAGTAGTAATATCCCAAATGAATCCACTTGATCCATGCTGACTGCTAACTTGAGACAGTTTCACAAGTAGCCCTCTACCCATTTATTCACAACTTTAGTTTTTCCATTAGTTTGTAGATGATAGCTAGTGCTAAGAGTGAGCTTAGTACCAGCCAGTTGAAATAACTCTTTCCAGAAAGCACTAAGAAACTGGCTATCTCTATCACCTACAATGTTTTTGAGTAGGCCATGCAACCTGAAAACCTCTTTGAATAATAGTCCTACAAATTCTAGATCTTTGAAGTCATTGAGGATTGCAAATAAATAAGCATACTTAGTTAGCTTATCAACTATACAATATAGATACAATCTTTTCCTTATACTCTAGGCAACCTGGTGATGAAGTCCATGGATATACTCTCCCACTTGTGCTCCAGAATGGGAAGAGGTTGTAGCAGTCTGATAGAAAAATTTTGTTCCCTCTTGTTCTCTTGGCATGAAAGACATTCCCTAATGTGTGAGAGAACGTCATCTTTGAGGTACTTTCAAAAAAACCTCTCTCTGATTTGTTGGTAGGTCTTACAATATCTAGGATGCCCTATTGTTGGTGCATTGTGGTAAGCCTCCAAAACCTTTGCTTTCACCTTCGATCCAAAGGTCAGGAAAACTCTATTTTTGAAGAAAATCAAACCTTCTAGCACTGCATGGTGATCCCACAATACTGGTTTACAATTTTTGGCCAAATTGGACATTGAACTAAATTTTTTTAACTCAATATTCACTTTTGGGCACCTATACCGGCTAAACCTTGAGGAATTTGAAGATGATGCAAACTAGTGATTTGTGACATTTTGTCTGTAGATTCTAGATATATTTTTTTCAAAAATTTTGGACTCATATTGCACTTCTTTTTCCATCTCCTTCGAAAACTAGTTTTTAATAGTAAACACCATTTTTTAAGAGTGATGTTACTATCTAACACATAAATTATTTTTTCTATGAAGGATAAAATTATATATTTTTTTGAATTTAGATTCATAACTTCGATATCTAGTGCATTGAATTGTTTTCATAGCATTTCATTGAATTTTTTTTCTTAATTAAGTTTCAAAGTTAAACTAGTTACAATTTAGACATGATTTACTAGCTAAAACATAACTTTTTTGTATGTATCGAAATTCAATTTTTTTTTTGTTGGATCAGGGACATCAATATCTAGTGCACTAATATTTTTCAATTTTTTTTGATAATCTACTATTTTTCCACATGTGCAGAACAAAGAGCTTGATTATTGGTGAAAAACCTATGTTAATCAAACTAGAAAAAATACATAATAAAACCAAAACATATTAAAATTATATTCAATGGATAGTTCATTTTAAGGACTACCATCATCTAGTTGGGTCTGTGAAGTCTCCTCCATTTTCATCCTCAACCCGAGCTTCGAAAGGCAATTTTTTGAAGATATTTGGTAGAAGAGGGGGAGAAGGGGGAAAAATGGGGGGTTTGCTCGAACCCCCCTTCAAGTGAACCCCCCTTGACCCTTCAACTAAAGGGGGGTTCGAGCAAACTCCCCTTTTTTTCAAAATTTCCCTTTGTCTTCCATTTGAAAAATGTGCCAAAAGGTGGGTGTCGTCATTGAATAGGGTTCGCTCGAGCAAACCCATTTTGGTTCCATATGAATCCCCAATTTGCGTGAACCCCTAAAAACCAAAAAAAAAATCATGGAAGCGTTTTTGCAATTTTCCTTCCTTAACAAAATTGTAAACTAGTATTGTGGGATCACACTGCATACCTTTCATCCTTCTCCGTACCTTCTAGGATTCTGATAGCAAAGGGGTCTTCAACATACTCCCTCATGATGGAGTCCTTCTAATCAATTAATGTAATGGTCACATGACATAGTGTGGGTCTCCTTGAGAGTGATTTTTCCACTACATTCTTCTTCCCCTTGACATATTCAATGTCAAAATCATATGCCTAAAGTTTTCTCACCCACTTTTGTTGTCTATCATTTAGGTTCTACTGACTCAAAAAGAACTTCAAATTGTTATGAATTGACTTGACCAAAAATCTTCCACATACCAGGTATTTCCAAAACTTCTCCAACATATGCATTATTACCAACATCTCCTTATCATATATGGAATAACCCCTTTCGGTGTCTCTCAACTTTCTGCTCTCAAAAGCTATAGGATATCCCTTTCGAGAGAGGACAACTCATATTCCTTCACCAGATGCATCACATTCAACCACAAAAGGTAGTGAGAAATCAAGAATTGCAAGTGTATACACCTAAAATTGGTCATGACATTTAATTAATTAAATACTAGTTATTTAATTAATATTCAACTACATATAAATAAATTCTCAATTTATTTATATCATTCATATTCTTTAATTATTCAAATTTAAAATCATATTCTTCTAATTTAATTAAATAAACAAATTTCATAAGTTTGTTTTATTTAATTAAGTTTCACTAATCTCGATTAGGAATTCAAGCACATGTCTACAACTTTTTATGCCACCTCACCAAGGTCACATGAAATTAAATAATTCTAATTTTTAAATTAGAATTATTTTCAAAAACATGGCTTATTCCTCACACACTTCTTCAACCAATTTTCAAACACATGGTCTTGGCTTCCCACACTTTGGTCTTCCATCCATTTGGCATGTTGCCTTTGGTCAAGAGATTCCTCCATCCATTTGGAATGTTATCTTTGGTCAAGGGGACACCTTCTTGATTCTCTTCATCTCCACCATTCATCCCTCTTGTTTGAATCTAGACCCTCGATCGTTGCCACCTCACAAGATGCTTGGAAAAGTCTATAAATACAACCCTTTGCCATTGTATTTTGCATCCACATTTAAGTAGAGTAATCATGCAGGAATATCGTTTGAGCATTGGAGTATTTTGGAGTCTTATAGTTACATTTCATATCATGTTTTGCATCATAGTTAGATCTTAGAATCACACTTTGCTTCATAGTTCCATTTTATGTCATCCTTTGCATCATAGTTGCAGTTTAGATTAGCATATTCATAGTCAACATTTGAGCATATGTAGAATCATCCTAGTTCAATGCCATAGTATCTACCTCAAATAATTTAACACCATCATCCATTCATCATAGTATCCATTATTATTTTCATCATATAGTTTCATGTAGGAATTTAATTGGCTTGCATGTTGAATATTTTCTCGTTTCTCAAGTTGCCATTTTAACAACCGTAGTGCACAAAGAAATTTGAGGGCCAAATGGTTTAATAAATCCTTGGGAATAGAGGACAATGAGACATTCTTAAAAGATTTGTTTAGTTGCAAAATAGAGCAGTTTACTTATTTCAAATCTTTGATATAATTCATTTCATTAAGGTTTGTGTTGATTTACTAATAATTTCCACATTTCACACACACACAAAATGGTGCCCATCGTGGGGCCAGACCCCATACTCTAACAATTTTCTAGAAAAGTTCATTTAAACAGGCTGGACGTGATGTTTTAGTGCAACCATGAATTCTTTCAATGCATACAACTTTTGTTTCGACACATCCGATGAATATTTTAGCACATTTGGGGTATGTTTTGACGCATACGACATTTCTTTTGGTGCATCCAAAAAATATTCTAGTGCATACAGGGAGTATTTTAGCGCATTTGGTCTTTTTTTATAGCGCATTCAATATATGTTTCAGTGCATTAGGGTGTTCTTTTAGCACATTCAATATCTGCCTTAGCGCATTCAGTTGTTCTTTTAGCACATTGGTTAGTTCTTGTAGCACATTGATGTTTTAGCGCATGTGATGATTGTTTTAGCACATTGGGTTAAAATTGCAAAATCTAAGAACTGGTTTGTGTTTTCTGCTTGCAGGTACTTTTATACGCTGGTCAAAGAAAAATTTATCAAACTACTGATGATTTATGCAAGGGCTGGAGCTATTTAAATGCTTTCTTTTGTTTAAGATAGGCATCTAGCTTAATTAGGAAGGATAAAAAACACCATGTCTTTCATGCTTGATGAATGGTAGGAATATGCTCTCCCCTTAACTGGGTGACCAAAAATCCAGACCCATTCACCTTTTTTTTGCGAGTGTGAGTTGAGTATATCGTGTGTGTTCTCTCTCTTTTCACACAAAACAAAGATTGATCGAACTACGGATGTACTTGCTCACTTTTGTTTATCCATAGAGGGTTTGCCTTGTGGGAAAAAGTAATCACCCAAGGGAATGACCCAACTAGTAACACACTAAAGCCAAGTGACTTCCAACCAAGATATAAATGTGGGTACTTGGGGAAAGTTCAAGTATCACGAGGATTGTTCTGACAAGAAGGGCAACAATGGTCTCTTGCCGCATGGATGATCCCTCATGAAAAAAATGCCTATACTAGAACCCTTTGTTGTAGCAAGGCCAAAATCCTTAATCTATTTTTTGGTGCAAGAATGGTCGTTCTGAAGCCGTCCCACATTCTTGCAGCTATTAGTAGAGATGAGAAATATGCCATGGGAGATTCATGGGTATTGATGATTGGCTTCCCCATAGAAGTGAGTGTCGTGGAGGGGAGCCAGTGGGGTCAAGCATCTAATCATCTGATATAAGTAAGTGTAGCTAGAGTAAAATCCAAGGGGGAATTCAACAAATATAGTCCTACATAGCCTAAGTTGTACATGCTTGATGTGTCTTTACCAATGTGTTTTTGAACCAATTTCAAACAAAACATCACACAATGGAAGTGAAAACCTTGATTCAAAAAATCATCCATTTGAGTACTCCATTTCCATTATTCACAAGTTAGAAACCAAGCAAAATCCATTGTTCAACAAATTACACCTTAGTAACATTCAAATTCATGGATTTAAAAACAAGACAAACTACCAAAAACATTAAAATTTTCCAGAATAGCGCATTTGTCCTTTGTTCCAGCGCATCCAATCAGTTTTATAGCTTGTCTATGCAGTCTTTTAGCGCATCAACCCTCTATTTTAGTGCATTTAGGCAATCATATATAGCGCATATGTGCAATATTACAATGCATCCATACATTGTTTTGGTGCATCCACTACTTCTTCCAGTGCATCTGAGTCATATTTTAGTGCATAGACCCTCTGTTATAGCGCATACAGTGCATATTTTAGCACATTGACTCTCTATTCTAGAGCATTCAAGCAATCTTATAGCGCATATGTGCAATCTTTTAGCACATCCATCCTTTGTTATAGTGCATCCAGGTTGTCTTTTAGTGCATCTATCAAATCTTTTAGCGCATCTAGGCTCTGTTTTAGCACATCCATTCAATACAAACCAGAGAGTTAAATTCACCATCTATTTGTCTGTTTGAACTAGAAAATCAAACCATCATGGCTGAGATAGAAGAATACCCCCTTCACATATTTCATTAACCTTAAATAGATGAGAATCAATTGAATTCTTTAGCAAATCAAATGAAAAACCTTCAACAACAAATCTGGGATATGCAAAGGGAAACAACCACATAAAGATATTTGTTTTCAGACATCTATTCTTATCCATCTGACAAAAATATAGACATGACACCTTCTCCACCAACAACTACATCATCCAAGTTCAATTTCTTTGAATTCCTGAAAAATTTAAATGAGAAACCCAAATCAAAGTCTTCAAACACAAAGGATATTGAACAATCTTACCATGTCATGCATCTATATTCATCTCCCATAAGTCAAAATAAATCTCAGGATTCTTTCATCCAAGTTAACGATTCCATCCAACCATCCTCTTCTATTATACCTTCTACATCTAATGATTCATTTCAGTCTCTTAGTCCAGTCTTTGACCAAGATCCCATCTCTCAAGAATTCTATGATGATCCCCTTCTTTCACTTTTCATCCACAATGATTCCTTTCCATCTCAAGAGAAAAGTATTCTTCCAAGTTCTTCTTCCACCCCATCTAATGAATTCATACCATCTCATGATTCCATTGCATCCTAGGAACATGATAATTCTTCCATCCTATCTAATGATGTCCTATCACCCGAGATCAAGATATGCTTTCTACAAAATCTCATGATTCCCTTCCTCATCAAGATCAAGATATGCTTCCATCTGAGGATATCCCTTCATTTCATGAGGATGTCCATCCTTCTCAAGATCAAGATATTCCTTTCACACCACTACATGATGATTCCACACCTAATAAAGAGCAAGCTACTCCATCTCTTGCACCTCGTGATCCTTTTCCAAGTCAAGATCAAAACACCTCATCATCCCCATGTCATGATCCTATCACACCTATACTAGCCATCCATGAACCCCACACCTACACATGGGGATCCTCCACCTTCATCTGCTCCGGTTTACTTCCAACACCTATCCTTTCATCCATATCATATCCTCCCAAAAATGGACTTGCATCTTGTTTCACAAATAATACATATCCCATTGGTAAATGAATGTGTCAAAGTATGAACTACAAAGGCAAAGGATTAGACCTTCATGAACAAGGTATCCTAGAACCCCTTTTTTCTCAAGAAAACCCACATTACCATGGCCTTGGTTATACACCTAAGTGTCCTAGTCCATCAAACCTACCATCTATCCTAGGTCCTCATCCTAATCCACCAAACCTTCCATCTATCATAGGTCCTCATCCTAGTTCATCAAACCTTCCATCTATCCTAGGTCCATATCCTATTCCTCAAGAACAACAAAGACACACATCCTTGATGCCCTTTCAAAATTCTACCTCCATACCATTCATCTACATCCATCTCTCCTATTACTCTTGGAAGCAATTTGGGTGCCAAATGTCAAAAGCTTCGATATCAAAATTCATATGTATCAAAGGATCAACATGTCTCCTTGAAGAGGCATGCAAAAATAAAAGAAAATTTGATCCACAATCAAAAGAAAAATAAAAAAGGCCACAAAGGCCCATCAAAGCAAAAAGAAAAATTTCCAAGACCACAAAGGTCCATAAATCAAAAGGAAATTTCAAAAGGCCACAAAGGCCCATCAAAGCAAAAAGAAAAAATTCTAAGACCACAAAGGCCCATAAAGAAAAAAGAAAAATATCAAAGGCCACAAAGGCCCACAAAGCAAAAATCAAAGTCAAAAGTCATGTGGATTCCTAAAAGTCTCATAGAAGCAATAAAATCTAAATTGGCACCCAAATTTGTTGAACCAAAAGCTTCCTCCAATCTTCCATTTAAGAACCTTTCACCTTCCAAATCCATTTTTCCTCCATCACTCCACCACCCTTCAAGGTGTGTGCCAATGTTGACCTTGTAATCCTTTCCATCTATCCATCAACAAGCCTTCCCACCTCCTATACATTACCCAACATTCATCCCCCTTTATTCTCCTTTAATCCAAACCTATGGATAAGTCCTTAGTTCTTCCATTATACCTTTAATAGGAGAACATTTATGAGTTTAATTCCCATTTCCATGGTTTATTAAATGAATATTTGGTCGTGAAACTTGATGCTTAAGTCCTTCCTCCATCTCCCTATCATCCATATCCTATTTTCCATATTCCTCTTGCACTCTACACTTGGGAGGGAAAGTTTCGTCCATCTTATCATTCCTTACATTTCCACCTTTGATCTTGATGAAGTTAAGGATCTCCTTGAATATCACATATCTTATCCCATTCGCTTTGTCCATATCTTTCATATCATATCCTTCACCTTATCCATATTTCATCATTCTTTCTAAATACATCCTTTCTTCCTTTCCTTGGTCTTGATGAGGAATAGGGGCAAAATACTTGGACATTATGTCCATATATTATCTAGTTGATCTTGATCATCCCATTCATTATCCTTATCCTTGCATTCTCCCATTCCATATCTTCTAGCTTATCGAAATTCATCTCCCATCTTTCTTTTCTCTATTCTTGATGAGATTAGGGGAAAAATTGGTCATCTCATGCCATCTTAAAAAGACCTGAAAAAATACAAAAACATCAGAAAATGTCCTGAAAAAATGGCTGCCTTGATGAAAACCTGGAAAATAGGCACCTTGGTAACAACAAAAAAACCAGAAAAAAGATAAAAAAGTCCAAAAAAAGAAAAGAAAAATACAAAAATACAAAAAAAGTGAAAAATCTAAAAAATCTAAAAAATCTAAAAAAGTGCAATAAAAACTAGTGAAAACCTAGCAACATGCGCTATTTGTGATAAGTTAGCTTTTCTATCTATTTGAGCATGTTGACCATTCACTTTCGCCATTCACTGTCGCCATCCATCTTCCTATCATCAGATAGCTTCATGTACATATCCTGGCATTGCGGTCATGTCTCACCCTAGACTGGGGGCAAAATCCTAAACTCACTAGGGGCAATAAAATTTGAGCTTGAACTAACAGACAAACAATAATAGTACAACACAACCCAAAACAAGGATCATAGTGTAACTCAACATTGACCATCAATCACACAAACATGAACACATCAACCATCCAAATCAATCAAACCAAGAGCACACTTCAAATGGATGATTATTATTCTGAATCATGGATTTATCATTGTGTCATGAATGTTCAACTGTTGAACTTTGATTTTTGTTATCATATCTCTGGAGCCCCTCGATAATGTATCAAACTAGAGGAGCCAGAAAGAAGTATGATTTTTCTTTCTTTGCTATTTGTGAGTTTATCATTATTACTATGCAAATTGTCACGGGACGTGCTCTACAAAGTATCACTAATGACATTTTGAATTTGCATGGGAAAATAGTTAACTCTTGCCTATTTATGCAAGCAATACTCAGGTCATCTTGGTTTAATTATACTTGGATGCTTGTGTTAATTTTCACTATCAAACATCATGAAAGTAGTACTCAGGTCATCATGATCTAAGTATGCCATCGATGCTTGTACTCACTTTCAACATTTTAAAGGCCCAATGATGATAAAAAGCACAACAAATCAGCTGTTATGAGTGACAACTTTTGCATATGAGATCTACATGGTCAAAGTAGATTACATCCATGTTAGTTTGCATATGTATTTATGGGATTTCCAAAGCTGCAACAATGATATTATCTCTTGCACTAATGGATTGAGTATGCTTGACATTACCAAAAACACATCAGTTGCATCATCATTTGCATACATTAGAAAACATTATCACATCATTCATACATCCATACATCACATCAGTTATTTGCATTAGCAAACATAAAAAGACGTGCATTGCATCTCATTTATATAATCAAAATCATTTCATATAGTTGCATTAAGAAAGTGGTTCACTAAGCTTAAATGAGTGAGTCTCTTCAGATTTCCAAAAGAATTGGGAAAATATGTCAGGTTTGGTGAAGTGTAACTTAACAAATAATCAACTGACAATAACCTTCCCATGACTCTTGGAAGTTGGATAGATTCACTCATTTAAGCTTAAGACCCTCGAAGTTTCGAAGCATTACAAATTTAATTAAGCATAATCATTTGCATCACATAACCATATCATTACAAAACATCATCCACATCATCTACATAATCATTACATCTCATTATCATTACATCCTTACATAATCACTATGAACATCAAATATCATCACGTATCATTTGCATAATCAAATCCATCTCACATAACATAAAACATCATCTGCATAAAATCCATAAAACATATAATCATCCATCATACATTATCATATCATATCATCATTAACAAAATCATCATTGCATACATCCCATAAACACATAGAATTAGGTACCATCATACAATCATTTCATCTAACATTCATCCATTCATGACATCATTTATTTGCATCAAAAAAGAACAAATACATCAAATACATCACATATCATTGGAATAATAAAATCCATCCCATGCATCATATAGGCATCATTCATAAATCATTATAGAATCATAACACATCAGTTGCATCATCATTTGCATCCATAGCATATCATCATCATAACATAGAAATTAAATGCATCCATAGCATATCATCATCATAAACATAGAAATTAAATGCATCCATAGCATATCGTCATCATAAACATAGAAATTAAATGCATCAATGCCATCCATCATCATATAACATCATATAAACACATGGATCATAATCATTGCCACATATCATATAATCTCAAAATCATAATGTTAAAATGTACAATGATATCCAAAGGTATGAAGAGATACATCAATATCAAAAA
Source organism: Sequoia sempervirens (assembly GCA_007258455.2). Lineage (NCBI taxonomy): Eukaryota > Viridiplantae > Streptophyta > Pinopsida > Cupressales > Cupressaceae > Sequoia > Sequoia sempervirens. Next base: position 12,991 of record VDFB02266630.1, read on the forward strand.
TGGAAATCTATCATAAAGTTTGACAAGAAGAAGAATATCATCAATGTCTCAACTGAATAAAGAGTGTATACATGTCCAGGAATACATCAGATCATAAACTAGAGCTATGTTGTGCTCCCCCCAGATGGTGTTGGCATCCTAGGACCACTACCTCCCCCTCCACCTGATAGACCCGCACCAGGATCTCTCTGATCTCCAGGTAATGGTTGCATAACACCCACACTAACAGTTCAATATTGAGACCTCCCTGACCGAGACTGGGAAAATCTCTCTTGTCACTCTGGAGGAACCACATCATGATACCGACCTCTGTAGAACTCGACCTCCTATGCAGATTGACAAACCTCTCTGAAATAATTTGAGGTACCGACAACTGTTGTAGCCTATTGTAGCATCTCAGTGATGAAATCGTCCTGCTTCACCTGTTGTCTCAAGGCATTCCTCTCAGCAGTCAACATGGCAATCTACCCCTACACCTGTCCATGAGCTTGTACTTGCTGCCTAGCAACATCTCTCTTAGTCATTATAGTCTGCACCTGCCCCTATGTTTGCGTAAGAAGAGCTTGTACCTACTCTAGCTGACCTTGTAAAGTCTTGACCTGTACCTGGAGTGCAACAATCTGTGTTTACTATTGTGGTGAGGGTAGTCGAACCTCTGCATGTTGCCTCTTGCGAGGCACTCTCATCTCACCAACATTTGGTCCTAGTCCTCTGCCACCCCCATCACTCTCTTCATCATCACCATCATCGCTACTACCCTCCTCCTCCTCCTCACCCTGCTCCTCCTCTGCCTCCTCTCTCTGTCGCCTTCACCCATGACCTCTTGCCTCCCCCTCCGCTAACAATGGTGCAGGCTCATATGGAATCGTGATCCGTGGGAATGGATGAGTAAGCATGTAATGGCATAATTTGTTGATATCGGCGTATTGGTGATCTCTAGATGCACCTCCCAAATGATGGCTAGTAATGTCTGATAGTGCTCAATAGCTACATAATAAGACAAACACGACCCCCACTCTATCACATCCTATCATCACCACACATAATGGGCTACCCCCAGGGAATGGGTTGAACCTGGCCATACTGTCTCAGAACTCTCAGTAACATGAACCTCTCAATGATGAAGTGAGTCTGACCAATCAGATATATTGATTGAAAAAAATATAGCAGCTCAGTGTCATCCTCATGCCACTGCTCACAATCAACGTAGGGCCTCCACACAACAACCTCCAAATCATCCAACACCCTCCTCCAATACTCCAACTTGCCCAGCCTAGGCTGAGTAAGTCAACCTACATAGATGTGAAAATAGGGCCTCATGGTTGGCCTTTGTCTGTCTCCCACGGGCCGACTAACTACTATATGCTCTCAGGCCCAAACCTAGAGCAATGTGACTCCCGTTGATAGACTAGCCCCTCAAAAGTAGACCACCTGGTGTAGATCATGGTAAAGATGAGCTAGCATACAACAACCCCATGAATATCTCATCCCATGCACAATCATGCTCTCTAAGATCCTGCCTCATTCGATTGAGAGTCCTTTTGACCTACTGTCAGGACAAAGGAACCCTCCAATGAAACCAGCTAATACAAAAGGTAACGTGGTGTATGCATTGACCATGTCCCTCCATGGAATATTGTAACCATTGATCATATCATCCTAAAATACCTAGTGTAGCGCATCGGTCCTGCCCTGCTCATGTGCATCATATAAGACCAACTTTCCAACCATAGGAATCCGCAAAATCCGGTATACATCCTCAAGAGTCACCGTGATCTCATCAGTGGGAAAATGGAAAGTGTTATGCTCATTGTGCCATCTCTCAGCTAAGGTTGTCAATAAGCTCCTGTTGATCTTGATCTGGGGCATATCGATGAGAGAGGACAACCCACATCATGTAATAATAGCTGTGTCAAATGATGAATCAGATCCCAAGTCCTTGGGAACCACTCTCTGATCTGTAAACTAGTCAAAAGCTCCTATCAACACAAAATTGCAAGTCAGTCCATCAATCAACCAACATCAACCGACATCAATCAATCAATCCAAATCAATCCACCTATCAATCTAATCAGCTTGGTGAGACTTTAATCAAATCTCATGAGCATCAATATGTCATTCAACCTCGCTTATCATGAAGTGTATCAAATCAATCAACTTAACCTCACCTATCATGAGGTTTATCAAATCAATCAAATCAACCTTGCCTATCATGAGGTTAATCAAATCAATCAAATCAGCCTCGCCTATCATGAGGTTTATCAAATCAATCAATGCACCTCACTTATCATGAGGTTCATCCATCAACTCAACCTCGCCTATCACGAGGTTTATCAGATCAATCAATCTATAATTGATCCTCACCTATCATGAGGTCAATTATCATCATCCTATCATTGAATCTCACCTATCATGAGATCAATGGACATCTAACCTATCAAAATCATCAATCATCATCGACATCAAGGATTTCAATCAAGAAAATCATCAAACTTCACCAATGCACTAGAATATTCTTTCTATGTGCTAAAAAACCCAATGCGCTAGAGAAATTCATCAATGCATTAAAACAAACCTTCAATGTGCCAGATTACTCTATGTGCTGGAACATTTCACTAATGTGTCAGAATAGAGTCCCGATGCACCAAACTACCTGATGCGCTATTCTATTTAATCTATGTGCTAATCTAGTCACCCTATCCGCTAGACTACTCTATGCGCTAAACCAATTCATGAATGCACCACTTCAGGCCATCTATTTGCTACTTTGTCCTATGTGCTAAATCATTTATTGTATGCTCTACTTTGAACACCCTAAGTGCTAATCTAACCTATGCGCTATAAAAAAATTATCTATGCGCTAAAACAATTCAAAATTTGATTTCCAATGAAAAAGGGAGGGAAAACAAAATGCACAAAATACGAGGCAGTTTTTGGGGTACTCACCGGAGGTCTGTACGTTGCTGGGCAGTTGTACCACCTAACTCGCTCGAACCAGTGCGTGTGGTAAGGGATCACCATTCTGCTCCAAGTTTTCTCAATCACTCTCACTCACAAAGTTCTCAAATTGCAAAATGCACAAATAACCTTTCTAATCAACTTTTTAACCTTTTATAGGTAAATTAAGTGGCATTTTATGGGGTTGTTTTATTTTTATTTTTCAAAGGGGCCTTAATTAATCAGATTATCACCTGCTAACTTCTACATCATTTTTTGGGAGATAAATCATTTTCGAAGCATAAAATTTTGAGATCATTATCAAATCATCAAAAATTTCAAAAAATCATAAAAATTCCAAAATTCACTAATTTATCTCCTGAGGGGGCATATATCTGTCATCACCTCAAAATCAACGTCTGGGGCATCAATTTTTTTTTCTCAGCATTAGTATCAATTTTTTCTTTGAAGCAACATGTAAACACATTACTTCAAAGAGGGGCAAAATGTATACACCTAAAATTGGTCATGACATTTAATTAATTAAATACTAGTTATTTAATTAATATTCGACTACGTATAAATAAATTCTCAATTTATTTATATTGTTCATACTCTTTAATTCTTCAAATCTAAAATCATATTCTTCTAATTTAATTAAATAAACAAATTTCATAAGTTTGTTTTAGTTAATTAAGTTTCACTAATCTCGATTAGGAATTCAAGCACATGTCTACAACTTTTTATGCCACCTCACCAAGGTCACATGAAATTAAATAATTCTAATTTTTAAATTAGAATTATTTTCAAACACATGGCTTATTCCTCACACACTTCTTCGACCAATTTTCAAACACATGGTCTTTTCTTCCCACACTTTGGTCTTCCATCCATTTGGCATGTTGCCTTTGGTCAAGAGATTCCTCCATCCATTTGGCATGTCGTCTTTGATCAAGGGGACACCTTCTTGATTCTCTTCATCTCCACTATTCATCCCTCTTGTTTGAATTTGGACCGTCAATCATTGCCACCTCACAAGATGCTTGGAAAAGCCTATAAATACAACCTTTTTCCATTGTATTTTGCATCCACATTTGAGTAGAGTAATCATGCAGAAATATCATTTGAGTATCGAAGCATTTTGGAGTCTTATAGTTACATTTCATATCATGTTTTGCATCATAGTTAGATATTAGAATCACACTTTGCTTCATAGTTCCATTTTATGTCATCCTTTGCATCATAGTTGTATTTTAGATTAGCCTATTCATAGTTAGCATTTGAGCATATGTGAAATCATCCTAGTTCAATATCATAGTATCTACCTTGAATAATCTAGCACCATCACCCATTGATCATAGTATCCATTATCATTTTCATCATATAGTTTCATGTAGGAATTTAATTGGCTTGCATGTTGAATATTTTCTCGTTTCTCAAGTTGTCATTTTAGCAACCATAGTGCACAAAGAAATATGAGGGTCAAATGGTTTAATAAATCCTTGGGAATAGAGGACAATGAGACGTTCTTAAAAGATTTGTTTAGCTAAAAAATAGAGTAGTTTACTTATTTCAAATATTTGATATAATTTGTTTAATTAAAGTTTGTGTTGATTTACTAATAATTTCCACATTTCACACACACACAACAAGTACCAAACAAGAACTCATTACCTCCTTCATCTTTTCAAATGTTTCTTGTGCTCCTTCTATCCACTCAAAGGCCCATAGCTTAGATTGGTGAGAGTTGTTATTGTTTGGGAAAAGACTTTCACAAACCTTTGGTAGTAACTACAAAGTCTAAAGAAACCTCTCATATGTGATAGATTTGTAGGAGGCAACCAATCCAATATGGCTTGGATCTTTTGTTGGTCAACTTGAACTCCCTTAGTGTTGATGACATGGCCAATATACAGTATCTCCTTCAATCCAAATTCACACTTGGACAACTTTATAAAAAGATGACGCTGCTCTAGGATTCCTAGAACCGTGTCTAGGTGTTGCAAGTGCTTCTCCCATGTTCTTTTTTAGATAAAAATTTCATCAAAGAAAACTAATACAAACTTCCTCAATTGCTTACTAAAGACATGGTTCATGCATGATTGAAAGGTTTTCCGAGCATTGGTCAAACCAAAAGGCATAACCAAGAACTCAAAATGCCCATAGTGACACCAAAAAGCAATTTTTTGAATATCTTCTTCTCTCATGTGGATCTGATGGTATCTGGATCTCAGATAAATCTTTGAAAAATACACCAGTTCATGAAGTTCATCAATCAACTCATCTATCAGAGGTATGGGTTACCAGTTCTTGATGGTCTTCTTGTTTAATTCCCTATAGTCTATACACATCCTCAAAGTGCCATCCTTATTCTTCACAAACACTACAAAAGATGCAAATGGGTCAAAGCTTGGCCTGATGTATCCTTTATCTAAAAGTTCATTGATTGACTTCTCTATCTCCTCTTTGTATGGTACATCCAGAGATGGTGGTAATGAGTATTTGTGACTAGCTTAGATCTAAGTTCAAGCTCTATGATGTGTTGGAATCCTCTATCCGGTGGCAATTTTGAAGGCATATCATTGAAAACCAAACTATGCTTATCCAAAAAGAAATTGTACATATCAACATGAACTTTCTCATTCTTACCAGTGGTAGATTCTTTTGAGATCACTAAAAATTTGGCATCCCAAACAACTTGGCTTCTTTGAAATAGTCTCTTAATTCTCCTAGCTGAGACTAATTACAAACTTCCATTTGCCATTCCTTTTAGGATTACATCCTTCCCATTAGATTTAAACTTGAGTTCCATGGTTTGATAGTTTGTAGTGTAATCTCCTAAGGATTGTAACCACTACACACCCAAGATTACTTAAAAATCATCACATACCTTATGATCTCCAAAAGTTATTTCCAACTCCTAGATCTTCTTCTTGCAGGGTAGGTTATATCCATCAACCACAGTGACAATGAAGCCTTAAAAGTCCTCTACATCTAATCTCCTTCTCACCAGCCCTTTGTTAATGAAGTCATGAATAAATATGCCACCAATCATAATAGTTACTCTTTGTCTAGAAAGAACCCCTCAGACTTTAAAAGAGTGATATTTATGTGCACCAGACAAAGATGCCAAAATGCCTCCATCTTCTTTCTTTCTCCTTGCCTTCTTCCCTCAAAGCTAAGTCTTTTAGTTCATGAAATTCATTAGATTCTTCTAACCCATAGTCTTTGTCATAGGTGACCTCTATGTAATGAAATTTTCCCTTTCGAAGATATCTATGTCCTAAAACCCATGGTTCTCTACAAGAGAAGCAAAGTTTCTTCCTTTAGAGCTCATTCCTTGTCTCTTCATCTACCTTTTTTACCATATTAGGAGTTGCATTCCCAAGTGTAGGTGTTAGTACAAGTTGTGATCTATTTTGAAATCCTTTATGATGCCATGCACGTTAGGTTTTGTTTGTTGAGAAAATAAATTTCTAGGAATTGATGGTTCAAGGGTTAAAGCCCCTTTTATAGCCTCTTGAAGAGAGAAAAGTGAAAAGTATTTCACAAAACCCTTGAGAGGTTCAGTGAGTCTTGAGATGAAAAGATGCACTATCCTCTTCTTTGATAGTTTCAAAATGATCACCACAACCTTTTGAAATTCTATAATGTAATTAGCAACTGAATTGTTTTGTTTGATCATGGGCAACTTGTTGAAATACTCTTCTTCATCATTCAATTCAAATATATCAAGTATCCTCTTCTTGAATTCATTGAATCTTTGTATTTGGTCATGGCCTAGAGTAGTGCGACCATGAAACCACCATTCATATGCTTGTCCTTCCAGATGTAGGGAGGAAAAATGAGTTGCATCTTTCTTAGCCACAGGTTTGAACATGAAATATGTTTCCATATTTTGTAAACAAGCTCTTGTTGAGATCTTATTACTCCCATCAAAACAATTTGTTGCAAGCTTCCCTAACTCGTGCTTCAAGTCCTTGCTCTTGTACAGTGCTTTCTTCTATGGTTTTCTCTTCCTTGTATATTCCATGTATTCCACCCAAGACAAATCTGATTTGATTTCATGAGGTAGAGATTGATATTCTCCATGCCACTTACAAATATTTTTTGGATTGAAAGCACTAGTGTCTACTGGTTTGCCCCTATCTTGTTCAATTTCTGGAAGGAATAGATTCTTTGAGGGCCCAGTGGGTGCACTATTATTTCTACCCTCACCTCCACCATTGTTGGGTGATGCTTCGCCTCTAGGACCTTTTTCATTCTTATTTCCTCTATATATTTTGTCCACCAAGATCTTCAAAACATCCCTTATTTCTACTATGGTTGTGGGATATCCTTTAATCCTCTTGTGATCTCATGAATTTTAGTGATTGTTGCTTTGATGATTTCTTCTTCCTCCACCATTTCTCCCTCCTTAGGATATGGATCTTGATTTAAATTTTACAATCTCTTCTGATATTTAATTTCCCTATCGCTCAACATCAAAACATTAGTAAAACCCTAAACCCTATAGGTTGGCAGGATTATGCTATGATACCATTGTAATGTACCAAGCATATAATTTAAAAAAAATACTTAGTTGTAGATTGGAATTCAATGAACAAAAATGTACAAAACATAAACACTTGAAATTTGAGAAGCTAATTATATCAACCAACTAATGCAAATATATTCAGGCCAAAAAACAACTTACAAAACTTCTTTGAAGTACAATGCAATCTCTGAGGTGAGAAAGCTCCCAAGAACCAAAGGGGTTTCATCCTTTGATCCATGTAATCATTGGGGTTTTTTCCAATGACTACAACTCCTATGGTTTCTCGTCTACATGAGGGTTTAGAACACAATATTTTAATTGTATAAAAAGAGGGAACATAATAATTAGATACCCAGTACATAATTTAACTACCTATACATATATGCTACTAACTCCCTCGAGGAATAGTTCATATTAAGCCAAAGTAGCATCAAATCCCATAATTCAAATATCTACACGCTACACTTAGGTTAGACTTTAAACCCAAAGGCAATCTTCACTTAGGACTGACATATCATGTTGCAGACTTGTCAACATGCTCCCTATATCTCCTCCCTTATCCTCCTGCTTCACAATTATCTCTATACAATTCAAAGAACACTCGTCCCATTTGCCTATGGAGTTTACTATTGGGAATAAAGTGTAGGCATATTCTAACAATGAGTTCTCACTAGGAATTTCTTTGTCCTTCTGACTCTTTGAATATGTGGTAGATATGGCTCTATAGATTGTGTTTTCTGAACTGCAACCTAAAATGTCCTCTTGTGGTAAGATGCAATATGATCCCCAATCAGATTAGGCGGGGTGAAGTTGGACTGTTGCACATAGCAATATTTTTACAATGATAATTCTCTGGATATGGATCCTCTTTGCCTAAATTTTATATATGAGGTGCACTGGACACTAAAGAGATTATGTTCTAAACCACATGTTGGGCTCCTACAATGATGTAACAACTAAGCCCTTACAATTGTGATTTAGAGACTGGGCATCTAATCTGAATAGTTATTTCAATCATCATGAAGGTGCATTTAACTTGTCAACCCAGGCACGTGAACTTGAAATGGGTCAACACAATATGTGCACTAAGGATCTGAAGTAGCCATATTCATTCTACAACTGAGAAGAACATAATGTTGAAGGTAAATTGCTTGGAAAGAAATAACATAAGTGTTGAGCATCAACTAACAAATATAGTAAGCCAAAATTCATGATAGAAATGAAAATCTGAGTGAACAAACAAGAAACTACTCTGTTTGCTTTAGCTGTAGGAACAGTCACAAAATAGAATTCTAGTGGTTGCAAGAACAGTCAGTGCCAAATTTTTAACTAATTACTGAACATAAAGTAACAACTAAGCTAAAGGATGGAATGATCACCAAGTGGGCTCCCTTGGATGAGTATCCCTTAAGACAAATGTAAACTCAGGTGCACAAACTTATAAACTCATTTTATTCATTGGAAAACACAAGTACAATAGAGCATCATGATTGTATTACTAAAAATCTAAGAATGCGAGTACATCATTAGATTAAGAAACCTCCTTTTGAAGGAGCATCTGAGTCTTATTTATAGGGAGAAAATCTACTAACTAATCACCTATCAAGACAGTCAAATCCAATAGATTAGGAGTACGCCACTTTAGGGAAAGCATGAAAAGTGGAGAGGTGGTTACGCATGCATAGAATCTGGTCAAACATGTTTTCCTCAACGCAGATTTAGCACAACAGTAACGCCTATATTTTCTCAATAGACAATTAAGACCATTTACAAGGCAGTTACAACTTTGATTTGAATGAGGAATCTCTCGTCGTCGATAGTCTTCTCTTTGTTGACCTTTGCATGACTGCCTTATTGACTGTTATAGCGAATGACCAGCTAGAAGAATCTTCTTTAATTGTGTAGGCGACTAATTATATCTACAAGACAATATTAGAATTCACAAAAATTGCATATCTATAACTATCTTAAAGTAGCATTCATTAATCCACATGTAAAATCAACACAGATAGTTCATAGAGCATGTCAATGTCATTAAAGATTGGATAAATAAGCTTATGCCTAATGTTTATGGTTTTGGGGAAATATCATAAAAAAAGCAACATCCAAGCATCAAAGTCTATGAAAACTATGACAAATAGACAATAAAATTCTATCAAAATTGAGTCATAAACTGGACTCATCATTCCCCCCAACCTAAGACTTTGCTAGTCCTCCAGCAGAAGAAGGAGGGTTGTTCCTTTGCTTTGTTAATTCCCTGAAGTTTGCAACTGCCAGCTATCCTACATCAATTTTTGCAGTTTCTGAATTATGGTCCCAATAGAACCCTTGTTTGTCCAATTTGCTCCATCTTTGTCTCTCTACAACTATATCATACTGGTAAAACTTGAAATTTGGCACAGGCCACAATAGAATAGGTGGCTAAAAAGTTAGTGGGAGCCAAAATCATTTCTTTTCCCTTCCAATTTGTATATATCTATCAACTCTCTTAAGTGTTGCAACATAGTTATGCATAGAGTGAGGCTCAACTTGTTTTAACTCATCAGTCAGGTTGTTCCACCTATGTGACAGGCATCGCATCATAGATTCTCCTTCAATTTTGGCTACCTCCTCATATTCTTTATAAACTTCCTCTCTCTCAAACAGGATCCTATCGCCATAGCTTGGTTTGTAAAGAATTATGTGCCAATCCATGAAAATGCTCCCTGGGTTTCTAGATTCAGCCTTGATGGACAGGGGAGTGTTGGATTCAGCTTGCTTATAAGTCCTAAATTTTTTTCCCTAACTAATCTCATTTCGTATCCAAGACATGAATGCCCTTAATTGGACATCCCCAACATACAACAGTGGATTCCAATCATGGTCTTGGGTCACGACATAATTATGTAAGTAAAATTCACATAACAAATTCTTCATTTCAAGAGGAGCAATCCTGTAAGCATTGAAAAATTCAAGAGGAGTCCCAATAGAAGGATTCAAACCTGAAAAAATCCTTGCTATTTTAAAAGAAAGATACTTCTCCTTCAGATATAGGGCATAGACCCTTGGAGGAGTCCTACATTCTAATATATGAGGTACCAAGGCTATCATATTATCCACCTTCTTCTTTAGAGTAGCAATTTCTGCATCCTTGTCTTCAATCTCCTCATCTCTCTTTTGGATTTCTTTCTTTAGCCTGCATTTCTCCTCCTTCCATTCTTCTTCCATTCTTTGCATCTCTTTCCATAAATTCATAGCTACCATGTCCATTGAAAAATCAGAGGGTCTATGTATTCCTACCAAAAATTTCCCTGGCACAGATGCTTGCTCTTCCTGTAGCACTGGCTACAGGAATTCTAAATGTTCAGCCAATTCTGATTGCAGGCGTGCTGACTGTTCTCCCAGTTTTGTCTGCAGGGTCTCTTTTTCTGGCTCTTCCTCTTGCTGCAGGACCTCTTGCTTCTTCTCTTGTTGCAAGAGCTCTTGATTTTCCTCAAACTATTAACTTTCAACTTGCTCAGCGATATTAGCAAGATTTTCTAGCGTTATGTTTATTGCCTCCTCAAATATTTCCTTTTCCTTGACATTTACCTGCCCCATTGGGGCCTCTGTATCCTCTTGTGATGTTTCTCTATTCCTAGGGCTTCCCTGTGGAAACACATGAAAGGTTGGCCCAACTAGTCTTGCTTTTCTAGGAGGGCTCTCATGTTCTTCTTCGCCTGCAAGAAGAACAATGTTAGCCTTTCGTTTCTTAGAGCTTGGCACTTTCTTTCCTGCAATTTGCTTTTTAGATTTTCCCTTCTTTGTTTCTGCTTCTTTCTTATGTGCCCTAGTTCTCATTAAGATGCTAAGAGGAACATCATCATCAGAATTTGAAGAGGAACTTTCTTTGTCTAAATGCTCTGCCTCAAAAGAGCTAATCTCTATGGTTTGTTCAACTACAGGAGGGTTTGCACTAGGGCCTGTGCCATAAGTTGAAGCAACAGGAGTAGCTTCAGCCGTGCTCAATCTTCTGCTAGCCCTACAAGGTTGAGGCAAAACCCTAGATCGCAAATGTTCTAGTCTAATTTGATCAATTTTTAAGAATTCCCAAGTCATGTCAAACACATCATGCAAAGACTTTTCAACTAAAAATTTGATTAGAAAATGGTGGGAAACAAAATTATACCTACCTTTTTGGGTCTCGACCGCCATGATTGAGAGAAGGTGGTAGAACACGTTTGGCACATTCATTCTTCTCTTGTGCCTCGTATGATTCTGAAGATTGAAATGCACAAAGTGTAGATTTGACTGACGACCTTCACAAGTAATGTACTTTACAAAATGAACAACTACTTGCTTCCATGGCTCGGGCAGAGAGGTTATTTTTGCACCTTGTTTGTCCACACTCAATGGATGGTCACCAGGTTCTGTAAATTCAACCCTAGTTGACCTAGCGTCTCTGGAAGCAGGGTAATTTTCACTGTCGGCAGGCAACCCTGTAATTTCTACAATTATTTCTTTAGTAGACAATACTTCCAACCCTTTCACCATGGCTTTTCCTTCAGACAATGTCTGGGTAAATTCCAACGTGACATTTTCATCAAAACCATTAAGCTTCAAGAAATAGTCTAACCAACTACAGTTTTTGAATTCAGCCTGTGAAAGTGCATCCTGCAATAATACGTCATGAATCGTGGATTCATTCCTGATTAACCCACCTCCCATGTTTAGCTTCCTGCAATCAAACAATTGCTGCAAAGTTTCTCTTCCTACAATCTCCATCTAAAAGCCCAATTTCTCTTTCATGCAACGTTGCTAAATTTCAAATGTCAGTGTTTTATGAATTTTACCTTTTTGGCTTAAGATTATGATGAGAGTAATAAAGGAAATAAAGGAGTTATCAATGAGGGCTATAATCAAGAAAAATGGCAGTGGTTGATATCACTTCACACATGCGAGTCATCTCACTTAGAATTTGAATCGGCTCAATTTAAACTTTACTGATGTGAGCCAGCATGGACAGACACTTAGCATGTGAGCATGTGTCCTCACATGTGCTATATTTATGACAATTTGATAGGGCAAGGAATAATGACATGTTATGGAGAATGTCTATACCAATTTACTACAATTAAATGAATGTACTAAAAGACAATTAAGAGATAACAACTTGATTTGCACATACCTAGATTCTTGGAAGATCTACTACAAAGATTATGGAGAAAGTACTGGTCACCTTTTGAGAGGTCAGTTGAGCAATTAATGGAGTGGAGTGATTATGGGATGAAGTGAAATTATGGAGGTGTGATGGAAGAGAGAGAAAGGTGGAGATGGATGGGGGGATGGGTGAAGAAGTGGACCCCCACAAGAGTGGAAGTCTTTATTATGACAAGTTACATACCTTAATTAGCCAGAAGAAGGGACACTAGGTCCACTTCCTTTGGCTGTAGGAAGTTTGGGTATGCAAGTGAATTGCTGCAGGAATTCTTCCTTGGAAGTTGGCTTGTGATACAATTTGAGGCAATGACCATTGACAAGCAACTTAAATCTGACTAGGTCAATAGTGGTGAGCTAAACAACACTATTGGGGAATACTTCAACAACCTCATATGGTCCTAGCCACCTTGTTTGCAATTTTCTTGCATTATCCTGATACCTTGAGTTGTAGAGCAGGGCCCAATCTCTTGGTTGGAATTTCTTGTCCTTAATGAATTTGTCATGCCACTTGATTCTCTGATTCTACACTACCTCTGTATGATGCAAGGCTGCCTTCCTCATTTCATCCAATGCATTGAGCTACATGATTTTGTCTCTTTGTGCTTCAAAGATGTCCATCCCCAAGTCCATTGTAGTCCTAAGAGTTTTATGCTCAAATTCAATGGGCATCATAGTAGTCTTTCCATACAACAACTCAAATGGTGTGAAGCATGTAGTTGTTTTCCAAGTTGTCCTATAGGCCCATACAACTTCTGGTAGCCTATTTGCCCAATCCTTCTTATGAACAACCACCATTGGTCAGAATGGCTTCAATTTCCCTGTTAGTCACCTCAACTTGGCCATTGGCCTGGGGGTGATAAGGAGTAGACTTCCTGTGCCTTATGTTCTATTTATTGACTAGTGCTACAATAAGGGTTGATGTAAATTGAGCCCCTTGATCAGTCACTATCTCTCTTGGAACTCCATACCTTGTGAAAATCTCCTCATAAAGAAATTCAACAACCTTATTATCTCTTTCATGATTCATGGCCTTAACTTCTACCCACTTAGTTACATAATTAATGCATACTAAGATATAAGACTTACCATTGGATGCAGGATCAATGGGTCCTAAAAAGTCTAATCACCACTTGTCAAATGGAGTGATTACTACCTGAGGATAAAGGGGCATCTCATTAGATTTGGTTGGCCTGCCCATCCTTTGGCATCTATCACACTTTCTTGTATATCTCCCTGCATCCTTGTGGAGTGTTGGCCAGTAATATCCTATATTTAGAATCTTCATTGTTGTCCTCTTGGCTACAAAATGTCCTCCACATGGTTCATTGTGGCATGCATGAAAAATATAATATGTCTCATCTTCCCTCGCACATCTCCTGATGACATGGTCTGGTCCAGTATAAAACAAACATCCTGCAATCCATGAAAAAGGAAATGATTTTTCAATGAGCACCCTTCTCTCTTTTGGAGAGAAGTGAGGAGGAACTCTCCCTATGACCATATCATTAGCTATATCAGCATACTAGGGTGTTTGCACACTGATGGAAAATAAGTGCTCATTAGGGAAAGAGTCATCTATGATCTAATTATCCTTTGATATAGTCAGCCGTGAAAGAAAGTCTGCAACAACATTGGCCTTTCTTGGTTTATCTACAATGGTTATGTCAAACTCCTGCATCAACAATAGCCATCTTATTAGCCTACCTGAGATCAAAAGTTTATTCATTAGATACCTAATGTTTGCATGATCTGTGTGCAAAAAGATTTGGTAACATTATGTAGTGCCTGAATTTGTCGAGGGCATAGATTACTGCCAGCATGGAGTCACATAATTGAATTTAGCTTCATGAAGTTTTTGTTGACAAAATAATCTATAACAGCAAGTAGCTCCTTGACTGGACTGCTCTCTATGATGCATAGTAGGCATCTGTGATGGGGGGTGTTTGCACACTGATGGAAAATAAGTGCTCATTAGGGAAAGAGTCATCTATGATCTAATTATCCTTTGATATAGTCAGCCGTGAAAGAAAGTCTGCAACAACATTGGCCTTTCTTGGTTTATCTACAATGGTTATGTCAAACTCCTGCATCAACAATAGCCATCTTATTAGCCTACCTGAGATCAAAAGTTTATTCATTAGATACCTAATGTTTGCATGATCTGTGTGCAAAAAGATTTGGTAACCTATTATGTAGTGCCTGAATTTGTCGAGGGCATAGATTACTGCCAGCATGTCTTTTTTTGTCACCGTATAATTGAATTTAGCTTCATGCAAGTTTTTGTTGACAAAATAAATAACATTTTCAATAGCTCCTTTTTTTCCTAAGACTGCTCCTATGGCATAGTCTGATGCATCTGTATGGACGTGGAAAGGAAGCTCCCAATTAGGACCTTTGAGTACAAGAGCATGAGTGAAAGCTGCCTTCAAATCAAAAAATGCCTTGTCATAGTCTTCAGTCCACTGAAACTCAACATCTTTACTGATAAAAGTATACAATGGTGCTACTATTTTGTTAAAATCATTAATGAAACACCTGTAATAGCCTGCATGGCCCAAGAAACTCCTAACATCTTCTTGTTTTGTAGGTGTAGGCAAATTTGTGATCACCTCAATCTTTGCAGGATCTACTTGAATTCCTTTGTGAGAGATGTAGTGGCCAAGGACTACACCTTCCTACATCATCATAAAGCACTTTTCACTGTTTAGAGATAGATTGTGGTCTTCACATCTCTATAGGACTCGCCTAAGAATCTCCAATGCTTCATTGAAATTAGCACCATAGGTGGTGAAATCATCCATATAAATTTCCATGCAATCATGAGAAATATCTTAAAATATGCTAATAATTTCCCTCTGAAAAGTTGCAGGTGCATTGCATAAGCCAAATGGAAGTACCGAGTAGGCATAGGTTCCCCATGGATAGGTAAAGGTGGTCTTCTCCTGGTCCTCTAGTGCAATTTGGATCTGGTTATAGCTGTTGAAGCCATCTAGAAAAGAAAAGTATTATTTTCCTACAAGTGAGTCCAAAACTTGATCTATGAAGGGTAAGGAAAAATGTTCCTTTTTGGTGGTGTTGTCACAAGGATTTGCACCCGCATGCAAAGTTGTAAAACTTTGCAATCCCGTGCAACATTGGACTAATTTTAGGTTGTGGGTACCCTATATGAAACTAGACCTCCAGATTCTAGGCCGACTTCCTATTTGATCTTCAGATTAATTAAGTGTACTTGTTTGGAAAAGGGAAAGAGATTTGAAATTTAAAAGCTTAAACTGAAAACTGAATTGGGTGATGTACCTAATTGGAAATCTAAATTGCAAATTAACTCACAAATGATTACTCAGTACTTTAATTTGCACAACTTCATTTGATAGCCTAAACCTGAATGTTTTAAATAGAGGCTTTGATTCAATACAATTTTGAGGGAAAACATGATTTTCATGACTAAATTGATTAATCAATTACATGCACGGTGTATAACCAGTGAACTTAAACTAAACTACATACAAATATTTATGAAGGAGACAGAAAAATTAAAAGGAATCTTTTGCAAATCACAAAACAATTAACCTGTAAAAACTGTTGCATAATCTATTAAATTCTAAAAGTTGAGTTACATGAAGTCTCTTTGCTGAAGGCAAAGGCAGAAAACAAGAACTAGTGAAAAATGACTAAGTCATATCACTTTATACAAAAAACCTCTCCAAAGCATGAAGGTGAAACTGAAAGTCAATTTCAGTGTAAAAATGATAACTCCAAGGAAAATCCCGAGCAGAAATAAAAAATCTCCAAAAAGAAATCCCAAACTCATGCAAAAATGAGTGAACTCAGGCTCAAACTCATAGTCACAATGTGTACAACTAAAAAGTAACTCAAATTGGCTCTAGAATCCATGAAAATGGCACTAAAAGTGATCTAAGAATGAAAATATCTCTCTAAAATGCCTCTCACGAGCAAAAGAAAAAAGCCTCGAAAAATGGGCCCACAACTGAAGTGAACTAAACTCGACATGTTGTAAACTCATCCTCTTGATATGCATGATCAAAATATCTTCAAAAATGACATGAAATTGAAGCAAAGTGCCAATAATCTCCATATTTTGCATGAATTCAGTTCTTCAATTAATCTTCACTTATCTTCTTTGCATGATTTCTTGGAAAAGTAATTGTATGATTAAATATTAAAAATAATCGATGTGATTATTTTAATATTTAATATGTATTTGTCTTACCTTCTCCAATTGCATGTTAAATATTAAGGTAACAATACCTTTAATATTTAATTATATTGTTATTTTGTGTATAATCATGCAAAGAGAATAAGTGCAAAAATATTAAAAGAAGAGGTATATCTTATTATGGTAGAGCAACGGTCAAACCAAAGTTTTCGCAGACACCATGGATTGTAGTATAATGGAAGGCAAGCTTGATGGCCTTTCAACAGGTGGAGAGGGAGAAATACTCATACAGGTAGGCGTAATGGCATCGACAAGGCTTGGCAGGCTCCGGTTAATCAACGAGGTAGAAATGGGGGATTTGGAGAGTTTATTCGCACGAATGCGCAGGAGGTAGCTAGTGAAGGAAGGTTTCGTTCAACGTATTCAAAGGGGCATGTGGATTTCAAGCAGCTAGAAAAGAAGTTTTGGCGGCCAAAGAACCAGACAGAGAAGGGCGAGCCAAGTCAGGTACTGAAAAAATTTCTCCATACTACAATGGTAACTCTTTTGGTAGACAATAGTGAATGGAATGATTCTATGAGTGTCTTTAAAGCTCGTGCCTTTTTTATGTGGTGGGGTGGGCATTGGCCGGAATTCACAAAAGTTAAGGCGTCGTGTGATACTAACTGGGGAAAAGGTTGTGAAATAAAAACTTTGGAGAATGGTTTTTATCTGGTAGTTTGTCAAACAGCTCAGGGTAAAGAATGGATCTTAAATAGTGGCCCTTTCATAATGGAAGGAAGAGGTTTGTTTATTTTAGACTGGGCCCCAAACTTCGATCCTAATATGGCAAAGACAAAGGAGATACCTATTTGGATTAGCTTGAAAAATCTCCCTCAAGAACATTGGGACCAAGAAACCCTAAGAAATATTGGAAATAAACTGGGATTCTTTGTAAAGTTGGAGGTGGTGGTAGAGAAAGCATAATGTAGTATGTTCCCAAGGATCTGCATTCTAAGGCAGATAATCCACCCTTTATCGAAAATGATGGAGCTAAAATCTGGGGAAGGCATGTGGTGTCAGAATTTGGTGGTGGAAGATTATAATTTGTCTGATGGGAGCTGCTTGGGAGAAGTGTGTTTAGATGGCCAGAGCCGACAGGGCTCTAAAGGGAAAGGCGTTGCTCAAAATCTTCTTGCGGAGGAAGTAGTAGCCATCATAGAGGCAGTGGCCATTGAAGAATGGAGAATGTACAAAGAGTGGGGCTCCCTGGAGACCTTATTGAAAGTTGCAAATCAAGAGGGTGAAATGGAATCCCTATCATGGGGTAATGTGAGGAAACAGGAAATTACCTATATTCATGAAGTTGAATGTGAAATGAAATCTCAGAGTCTGGTTTCTAAGGGGTTGGCTTCTAATGAGGAAATAAGGGTTAGTGAGTGTGTGGAAACAGAGCTAACTCTAGCCACTCCAAACGGTATCATGAAGGTTTTAAACAAAGAGAGGGCTAATGAGGTGGATGGATTGGTAAAAACATCCTCCTCCCCCTTTGGGGAAGAGATAGGTAGGTTTCCGGATGATTGGGCAGATGGGAAGGTAGTTGTTAAGCAACTTTCTCTTGTGCAACCATATTCCCTCCCTCAACCGAGTACTTCAAATGCTTTTGGAATTGGTCATGAAGAAAAAACTGATGATGAGTGTTCTCAGCAAGCTTCAGATCTAGGAACGAAGGATCATATGGAATTTTTGATGCAGGTTGAAGTCGACAGCCCAGTTGGTTCAGAAGGGGTAGTTTTTAAGGATATTCCAATCTCTCCTATTTGAAATCTAGATAGTGCTTTTGAAGGGGTTAAAGATAGCAGAGGATCTCTGGAAGACTCAGACTCCGAAACAAACTCAGAGGCGGAGCTTGGAGGGGAAGATTTGTTGGGTCTTAATGATCAAATCGGCATAGTGGAAAAGAGAACTATTAAACAATCCTCAGCTCAAACTAGTAAGGTAAAGGTGGGCAAGAAGAGAAGCGTGGTCTAAAAACTAATAATATGTGCCTTGAAATGGCTAGGAATGCAATTGGCCAAAGCAAATTGAGATCATGAAAAGGCTATGCCTTTTCCCGACAACCATGAAAATCCTTTCCTGGAATGTTAGGGGCTGCAATGCTCTTGACAAAATCTATTTGATCAAGCGTTGTTTTGATCAAACGAGGCCGAGTTTAGTTTTACTTCAAGAAACTAAAGTAAAGGAAAAGGATTTTGATTACTTCCTAAAACATTTTGGCAAATGGAAAGGTTGCCTTTCGGGTGCTGTGGGGGCCTCAGGTGGTCTTGGTATATTGTGGGATGAAGCCCTTGTAAATGTTAGAGTTGTGAGGCAAGAAAGGTATTGGCAATGGGTCTGTGCAGAATCAAAGCAGTTGCGAGCCAGTTTTTACATTCTTAATATCTATGGCCCCTCAGGAGTTGCTCAAAAGAACCAGCTATGGCAGGAGCTCTCCAATGTTCTGAGTTTAGAAGGTGGCAGAATGTTCCTTTTAAGTGGCGATTTCAACACCATCTTGAAACTGTCAGACAAGCTTGGTGGTGTGTGCTAGGCTAGTCAAAGTCAGAGGGATTTTAGCGCTTTTGCTTTGTTGAATGGTTTGTTTGAACTTCTATTCATAAATGGTGAATTCACATGGATGAATAGAAGAAGTTGTTTTTTGAACATAGCGAAGAAGCTAGATCATTTCTTTATGGCTGGGGATTGGGTGGCACAACAATGGCTGTGTGAAGCGGAGGTAACTCCCATAACTGGATTGGATCATTATCCGATAGGGTTGAGAATCCAAGAGGAGTTAACACCGGTAAGGTGCCCTTTCAAGTTTGAGGCAATGTGGTTGTGGGCAGAAGGCTTCCAGGAGCTAGTGGCAGGTTGGTGGAGAAATGCCCCTGAAAGGTATGGAAGTAAAGCCTATATCTTTTTTAAGAAGCTACAATTTCTTAAAGAGCAACTAAAGAGGTGGAATAGGGAATCCTTTAAAAACATTTTCGCTGAGAAGTTAAGATTGGAAGAGGATTTAAAGATCCTTCATTCAAAAATCATTGAGAAAGGGATGTTTGAAGAAGATTTTGAGCAGGAAAAGTCTCTGAACAAAGCTTATTCTGAAATTTTAGCCCGTGAGGAAGTTTTTTGGAAGCAGAAATCAAGGGAATGCTGGTTAAAATGAGGGGACATAAATACAAAGTTTTTTCACAATTCCGTGAAAGTTCGTAGAACTAGTAACAAGGTTTTCTCAATCAAGGATAGGGATGGGAATGTGTTGTCAGATAATGAACTTATAACCAAAGAAGCTGTAAATTTCTTCTTTGGTTTATGCAAGGGGAATAATGGAGGAGAAAGTCAAGAATGGAAGATCTTGGAGAACATTCCCAGTGTGGTTTCTGAAGCTCAAAATGCTATGTTAATGTAAAAAGTCTCTTTAAAAGAAGTGAAAAAGGTTGTTTTTGGGCTGGGGGGAGATAAGGCTCTTGGGCCGGATGGTTTTCCAGCCTTTTTCTTCCATAAATTCTGGGGTATCTTAGCTCAAGATATTTGGGAAGTGGTTGAAGAATCAAGGGAAGTGGTTTTGTTTTGAAGGATTTAAATAATACTTTCATTGCTCTGGTACCAAAAAGATCAGAGATAGTTTCATTTGAAGACTACCATCCAATTTCTTTATGTAACACAATTTACAAGGTTATTTCAAAGGTGGTTGCCAACAGGCTGAAAAAAGTCCTACCTTCAGTGATCTCGGTAGAGCAGAGTGTTTTCTCTCCAAACAGGTCTATTTTTGAAGGGGTAATTGTTGTTCATGAAGCTATTCATTCGGTAAGACTGGAAAAAGTGGAGAAGTTGATGGTGAAATTAGACATTAAACAGGCTTATGACGAAGTTAATAGGGGTTTTCTCTTGAAGGTCCTTGAGAAGTTTGGTTTCTACAGAGAGTGGGTTGCCTGGATTCGGAGTTGTATTAGTACCCCTCATTTTTCAGTGTTTTTAAATGGCAGCCCTCAAGGTTTTTTTGAATCTAGTAATGGGATCAGGCAAGGAGACCCCATCTCTCCTTTCCTTTTCATTATTTTGGCTGAATTGTTAGGGAGGTTGATTGTTAAGAAAAGGTGTAGTGGGTTGTGGAAAGGCATTGCTATTGCTGAAGGGATTGATCCGATTTCGCATTTGCAATTTGTTGATGGCACTTTTCTTTTGGGGGATGCAACCATTAGAGAAGCTCGGGTGATGAAAGAATCTCTAGATGAGTATGGGAGGGCTTTTGGTCAATGTATCAATTGGCAGAAGTCAGATATTTTCTTCTTTCAGGTTCCCATAGCTAAACAACTTGAAATTTGTAGGATTTTAGGGATGCAGGTTGGTACACTCCTGAGTAAGTTTTTAGGTATTCCTCTTTTTGGGGGAGCTAATAAAGTTGGTATATGGAAAGATTTGGTGGACAACTGCTTAAGCAAGATGGATGGTTGGAAAAGTAAATGGCTAACGGCTACTGGTCGTATACTCATGTTAAAAAGTGTGGTCTCAACTATTCCAGTTTTCTCTATGATGTGTTTGAAAATTCTAAAGAAGGTGGTGAAATCAATAGGGCAGCGAATGCAGAAATTTTTCTGGAATGGTGCAAATGATCAAGATAAAATCCCTTTGTTAGCATGGGAGAAAATTTGTAGAGCCAAAGCAAAAGGGGGGGCTGATTTGAGAGATTGGCATTTGATGAATGAAGCTCTGGGTGCAAAGTTGGTGTGGAGTATCTATAGAAACCCTGACCTCTTATGGGTTAAAATCCTAAAAGCAAAATATTTTGATTCGATGGCAGATAATAAGATTTTCACTATTAGGAATCTGATGAAGGGATCATCTATCTGGAACTTTATAGTTTCTTGTAGGCTGGTAATAACTAATCACATTACCTGGCAGATTGGGGATGGGTTAAATGCGAAGTTTTGGGATGACTTGTGGAATGGATATCCAATTTTAAGGGAGGAGGAAGGAATTCACGAACTAAGACAGTTTTTTATCCAAAGGTGGGGAGACAAAGTTAGAAACTACATAGATCTAAAAAGGAGCCCCTTAGGCCAGGAGTGTGGGTGGAAAGAAGTGGTTTTCGAGGAGCTTTCAGATTTCCAAATTAAAAAAATGAAGGAGATTTTTAGGGGGCGACAAGTACTTCCAACTAACACTGTTGACAAAGTGGTATGGTGTGGGTCAGTTAATGGGAACTACTCGGTCAAGGTTGGGTATTAGCTTCTGGACTCTATTGAGGGTGAAGTCTTTTGGGCAAAAATATTATGTTGGAGTAAGGAATGTTTGCCCAAGGTTGGTGCCTTTGCTTGGTTGGCAGTAAAGAGGCGAATTCTTTCAGGAGAAAGGAGGAAGAGGTTGGGCTTTGTTGGTCTGACAAAGTGTGTTTTATGTGAGGTGGCAGAAGAATTAATGGATCACTTGCTTCTACACTGCAAAGTTGTCGCTGCTTGTTGGGATTCCCTTAGGCTAAAACTTGGTTGGAAGAGTCCTTGGCAAAACTCGGTGAAGGGTGTTTTTGAGGGATGGCCACACCTCTCTTGTTCTTCTCTCTTCTCAAGTGTCTAGGTGTCAAGCCCGTCTCTTGTGATTTGGGAATTATGGAAGGAGTGGAATAGAAGGATTTTTGAGGATAAAAAAGAAACGGTTCCTACAATAAAAAACAGAATTGATCAAGCAATCACGGAAGTAGTGAATGTTGCGGCTGCACAACTTCAACTTCAAAATTGTCCTTTTTTAGTGGAGGATAGCAGGTTTCAAATGGTGTGGCTAGGGCTAAAGGTAAAGCCTCGGCATCCGGAGGAGGGGTTAAATGGGATGTAGGGTTCTATGAAGGAGGTTGTTTGGGAAAATCCAAGGGAAGGGTGGCTCAAAGCAAATTTTGATGGGGCTGCCAAGGGCAACCCAAGGCCCTCAGGAGCAGGGGCTATTATTCATGATAGTCAAGGTAATTTGGTAGCTTTTGGAGCTAGAAAGCTGGAGGACGACACAAATAATGTTGCGGAAGCTAAGGCGGCCTTATTGGCTGTAGGTCTCGAAAAATCTTTGGGGATTAGAAATTTGCTCTTAGAAGGTGACTCTTTGATTATAATTCAAGCAATTATGAATGGTGGAGCTTTGGCGTGGCATATGCAAGCTTTAATCTGTGCAATTTTAAATGTTTTAAGCTCGTTTGACAATTTTAAAGTTTGGCATATTCGCCGAGCTAGCAATGGAGAAGCGGATTGCCTTTCCAAGTGGGCAACCTCTTTTGAGGTGATTGGTGAAACTCGGGTGGAGGATTTTTGCCAGGTGGATTTTCCAGCTGAATGGTCATAATAATTTAGCACGAGGAATTAGTACCAGTGGGTGTCATTTGAGAGTGGAAGAGGATAGGTCATCTTTCAAGCGTAAGTAGGGAGGTACCGTTTAAGTACAAACGGTTATTGAAGAGGTAGGTGGGATTTTTTATTTTGTAGGACGTTGGAGCGAGCTGGAAATGTTGCGTTGGGCCTTCATTGCTTTTTTTTTGAGGTATCCAAACAAAACAATCTGAGGGTGATCCTTTTGTTGTACTTAATTTTTTTGCCTTTCGATCCGTGCAGGAGGTGGTGGCATCAAGTGATGAATGTTTTGTCAAGGGAAGGATGGGGTGGACAAAGAGCTAGGTTGTCTAGGTGGTGGGGTTCTTTAAAATAAACAAATGAAGCAACATTGTTTCTATCATTTTCTGGCGAAGGGGTTGATTGAGGAGTGAAGGCTGTTTAGTTTGAAAATTTTGAAAGTAGGGGAAATGGAAGCGATGTATGGCTTCTCAACAAAACTTCAACAAAAAGGTTTTTTCGGGCTAGTGTCAGTATTCAGGTTGAAGTTTTTGTTGAAGAATCCTCACAAGGAGGTGATAGAGGTGGTTCTGGATGCTTTAGAAACACATTTCATGGAGGCCACCCATAGAGGAAGAATGAATGTGGACATTGCCTCTATGTTATTTGCATGGGGTCTCGAATTAAATGAAGAAATTGAGGTGGTAAAATGGGTGATGAGGTCACTGTTTGTGGAGGAATTACTTGGGAAAATGGAGTCCCTATTAGAGTGGGCAATACTGGGTCAAGGATATGATATCTCGAAAGGCATCAAGGATATGGACGAGGCCACAGAAGAAGGACTAATTCCCTTTGTGAGATGGCGGAGGAGAGTGGACCGGGAAGTTTACAAGTTGGGAATTTTAATAGCATGGGCGAATTTAAAGCTAGTGTTGCGCCAACAAGAAGCTGCAGAACGGCGGGAGGGCATAACCCAGCTTCATCAGGTCCCAAGGCGAATGCAGTTTGCACATAGGGGAAGAGCTCGGGGTGGGAGGTTTGGTAGAAATGGTGTTTAATTGAATAGGGTGGCCATTTTTGAAGGTGGGACAAGAACTTTTTGGGTGAAAGATGGCTTGTAGTGGGATGAAAGTGTGGGGGAGCAAAGGGAAAGGAAGTAGGAAAAGTAATGAATGAAAGGCTAGTAGGAAAGCAAACATTACGGGTGGGCGGTGAAGATTTTGGTGTGCAGAAGGCGGATTATTCCTATGTAGAAATGTTTTATGCTTAGCCTTTAGGCGTGAACAAAGTTTTTTGTCTCTTGCAATACCAATGGGTGAAAGATTATCTGAATTAATGGTGGAACGAATGTATTTTTTGGTTGGGTTCAGGGTAGCTCTCTCCAGTTTAGTGGGTTGAGATATAGAAGAAACTTATTGGGTGGCTCTGTCTTTTGAACGTGCTTTTGTTATGTAACACTTTAATCTTATTAATAAAATATTAACCTTTACTGATCCAAAAAAAAAAAAAACCAAATGATAATTTCCTTTTTCAAAGTCAAGTGATAATATTAAAGGTAATGTTATCACTTAAAATTCACAGCTCCTTAATGTTGATTAGGTCTATTAACTTAATAAATCAAGACCATTCAAATCTTCAATAATATGAAATGACTTTGATTAAAACAAAGGAAATAAAGCACCATAATTCAAATTAGGGAAAAACTTGTAAAAGCAATAACCCTAAATCATTTATCCCATTCATCATTTTGCCTTTTTGGAGAAAACTTGTGTCACCATACTACTGGGTAGGGAGTTCAACCTGCACCATTTCTTGTAGATTTTGAGTGTTATTTTGAAGATTTTCGACAGGGGAACAAGGTAAATGTTATCTAGCCACAAACTTTAAGTTTTTCTCCAACTCTGAAGGGTATCTTTGGGCCTCCATGCTGCAGGCTTCTCCTTTTTACTAATGCATTTCTTATTTTCATTTCTCTATTGGAAAAATTTATGGGTTGATGTTGCCATTGCTAAACCTTTGAAGCTTCTCATGAAAGTATTAAAATGCATTATGTTTTTAGCAAAAAGAGGTAAACTTCTTTACCATTTGAGCTCTTGCATCGCCTATAGATTTTTTCTAGTAAAATATGCTCTATTCAAGCTCTCTTGGAGTGTAAATATGCCTTTTCTATGAAAGAAATTCATATTTTCCTTTGTATTATGCAAAATAAAGGATTCCATGAGGGTTTTTTTTTGCATTTGTGGAAAAATAGTTATTGCAGGTTGAAGTCTTCAATCTATGTTTTCCTTTATCTTTGTAGTGTTTGGTAACCTTGACTTCTTCATGGCTTTTATAGCTCCTTGCCTGAAATGGGTTTCAAAGCTCCTTGCTCAGCCTTGAGCTTGAATGCCTGTAATGGGCTTTCATTCCAAGCCATGGGCTTCAATGTATTTAACCTGGTTTTTGTTGAATAGGTCGCGGCTATGATCTCCCAATGGTCGTGGCTTCTTAGCTTATTCTCTGTATTCTCTTACTCACGACCTTCATGGTGGTAAGATAAGACTCCAACGACCTCTCCTTCATCCTTTTGATCCTCCACTATGATATATATAAAAACCCTTTATAGTTTCTTAGCTGCCATTGAAGATTTTCCTAAGTTTGTGTAATACTTATAGGCTGAGCTTTATACACACTTCTCTCACTTGTTTCCTTTGTAATTCCATCAACTCATATTTTCCTTTGCACATATCCTTTGCTATTTGTTGATCTTCAACCTGCAAATCACTGTAATGGATGTTTGCTACAACAAGTTTGCATTTGAGAATAATTGCATCTTCAGGTATTTCGATGCTCCTTTTTTATAGGTTTAAGTCCAATTTGCATTCCTTAGCCTGTGGTATAATCCATTTGTTTAAAAGACCCTTGTATCACTACTAATCATCATTGTTTTGATGCTAAGATCATGATGACCGTAATCTTTATTATTTCTGTCAATAAGAATCTTTTCAAATGGTTGACAGTGTTGTCCTTGTAGCAACAATGTGATTACTGCATAATCCTGTAGCATGGCTTTTTAACATTTTTGTATCTCAGCTTTCTCTAGAAATTGTATTTGTACCTTCAAATGTTGATCCATTCAATGAGGAAACTTATGCATTCAATATCTTTCTTGTTGTATCCATTATCAATGCATATCGTTTGATTTGTTTCTAGCACTACCTTAACAGGAGCCTGTAGTTGTTTTGACAAGATTGTTCTAAAATTTGGAAATTACTGTCATTGCATATGGCTGTCTTCTTTTATTTGCTCTATCAAGAATGTCAAAAACACTTACAGAAACTTAAAAAGCACACCCTTCAATACTTTTTCATTTTTGTCTTCTGACAACCATGCATATGCTTTAAAGTTTTAAAAGACAGTTCATGCTTGAGTATTTTGTTTTCCATTTAAAGTAAAAGGGCTCAATACCTTATTGAAATGCAAAAGTGAAGGCAAGGTAGAGTTGAAACAGAATATCAATGAAATTGTTGATCTCTTTATATGTTTTGATCTTCTTTTTTTTAGCATGATGAGCAATAAGATGCTTGCTCAAACTGTTTCCACAATGTGGAAATAAAGACTGCTTTATGAACTTCATTCATGAAGAATGATGATTATCTTTATTCCATACTGTTGTCCCATGTTATTGTTTATGAGCTAGGCTCAACCCTTACGGGAGCCACATTTCTCACCACTCATAACAACATCTGTTGATTGAAATGATCTGATTATACTTGCTCCTACACATTAAACAAACAAATTAGCAAAATAATTGAAGTTGAAAGCTTCCATTGAACTTTGTGCTCCCTAAACATCTACCTTTTTTATGACTTAATTATCTGGTGAATGCCTGATTGGATGTGTATTACATTTTTGTTGGTAATGTAGGCCTGAAGTAGGAGGTGATTTATCATTGCTCTAACACCACCTTTTAACAATCTTGCAGGAAACCATGGAGCTTGGAGTTTCATCAACCTCAAGGCACTAAAGACACAACAACTTGGGGACATCGAGTAAAAAATGATTCATAATTACAGGAAATGATGAATCGTTTCCCTACTTCGTGTTTATATTATCTTCAGTTGTGTAGTATACAATCCTATTTTGTATTCATTATTTGATTATAAAAAATTAAATTAAGTTACTCCCACGGCTTGTGTGGGACTTTGGTTTTTATAATATGAATAAAGCAGCATTACTATGCATTTTAATGATTTATTCTATTGCAAAACTTTTGCATAATCACATTGGAAATTCACAAGTAATCAGCTTTTGGAATAGAATGAATACTTTAGCATAAATTTTGTACCTTTCAATGAAAATACAATCCAACTCTACTTGTTTTGAGCTGTGGCTAAAAATGGGTAACAGGTGGCAGCATTGAGTTCCCTGTAATCAACACAAACTTGCCACTTCCCTCCCTTTTTGGGCACAATCACCAATGGAGACACCCACTAGCTATCTGAGATGGGGTAGATAAATCCTGTATTTATTAATTTCTATAGTTCTCCTTTTACACTTTCTCTTAGGGTCAGGTTGATTCTTCTTTGTGGCTATCTCACTTGAGTGCAATCATCTCTGATGTAAATTCTATGAGTGCAAAGCTTAGGATCCAATCCCTTCATATCATGATAGTCCCACACAAATGCATGTTGGTGGGTCTTCAATGAGTTTGTCAATGACAACTATTGTTCTTCACTCAATTTGTTGTTGATGTGCATATGTTTTCCTTCTACCACTTGCACTTGTGTATTTATCTCTACCATAGTTGTTTCACTAATGCTTGGTACCTTAAGTTCATGTGGCAACAATGTATGAGACATACTTGTTGTTGTAGGAAGTTCTGTTGCAAGAAGAGTGGTTGCAAGAAGAGCAGGCATAAGTTTCTTGACTAAAGCAGCAGAATGAGGAGATGATGCTTCCTCCACTTCACAATGATTCTGAATTATGTTAGACAATACTTCATCTTCATCTTGAAGCTGCATGAAAGAGCTTTTGCCTAACATCATAAGTTGTGCCACAAAATTAACTTCCTTGGCCTCTTCACCAACATGTGGCCATGTAGAATTATCTAGATCATGGGATGGCTGAGTAGGAGGGTAGAGAACAAGCTTTTTGGTGCTCTTCCCATTAGAAATGGTCATGTATCCTGTCATACATCCAATATATGCATCTGTTGTTGCTAACCATGGTCTTCTTAGGATGATAGGGTACCGTCGAGTGTGGCTTTAGGAGAAAGAATCAAGAAATCTGCTAGGTACTCCCATGAGTCTAGAGTTACCACAAGGTCCTCTACTACACCATCAGGTTTAATAGTTGAACTATCAGCAAGCTGTAGGACAGTAGGAGTAGCTCTCATGCTTGCAACATTTAGTTGTTGTAGGATATCCTTGGTCATTACATTTATTGTTGCTTCCAAGTCAATCAGATCATTCTTTATATGGATCCCATTTATGACAACTCCTACCACAGGGCTCCCTAGATCATTATATTTGGGAATAGTCACTTTTCCAAGCATGATGTCAGCTAGTTGTCCCACCACATGAACCGTAGTGGGGTCTTTCTTCTTCCTGCATGCTTCTTAAGGCATGCTTCCTTAATTGCCTTGCCATATATTGGAACATCTCTTATGGCCTAAAATAGAGGTATTTGGACACATATATGCTTCAAATAGTCTAAAATGTCAAAATTTGTGTCCTCCTTTTCTTCCTTTTCTTTCACAGTTTCCAACCTTTGAGGAAATGGGGGTGTTTGTGCAGTTTGCTTGATTGGGACTGGTTCAAGATTCTTAGGTGCACTGGGCTGAGTGGGGGTATTTAGAGGCTCCTCTTCTTCCATAGGAAGCTCAGTGATAATGGGTGTGGAAGGAGTTGGAAAAGTAGTTCCTAAACGTAAGTGGATGTCACTTACACTCACAACATATGCAAGGAATTGATTTGAATCAACATAGTATACTAGTTGTTGTTGTGGTTTGTTATTTGGATTGGGTGTGGGCTGAGCTGGTAGCTGAGTAGGTTTAGGTGCATTTGAACTTGAGCTACTAGGAGGAGGCATTATAGCAAATTGTTGGGGCTGAGAAGGTGGTTGCATATAATTATTTGTCAAGTTTGGCCATTGTTGTCCTCCCCGCCATTTATTTGTTTGTTGCCAATTTCCTAAAGGTGGCTGCCAATTTCCTTGAAACTGTTGCCAATTCCCCTAAGGTTGTTGGCACTGAGGTGGAGAGTTTTGGTGATTGGTCTAGGCATTTGGGGGATTACTCCAAGGTTGTGGTGGATATCCCCCATAATTGGATGGATATGGGGGC
Source organism: Sequoia sempervirens (assembly GCA_007258455.2). Classification (NCBI taxonomy): domain Eukaryota; kingdom Viridiplantae; phylum Streptophyta; class Pinopsida; order Cupressales; family Cupressaceae; genus Sequoia; species Sequoia sempervirens. The sequence continues at coordinate 42,471 of VDFB02266630.1, forward strand.
TGCCATTGGTTACTAGATGAATAGGAATTAAAATATGGCCCAACAAAAGAGAGTGGATCTGGTGGAATACCTTGTCTTGGAGCCCATGGCCTCCTTTGTGCAATGTAATAGACTTGGTCATCTTCGCCCTGGATTGGCTTGAACTCAGGTGCAATTTTCTTGCTTTCAATATTAGCTATCATCCCACATCTGCAATCCTTCTTTTTTCTACAATGGGGGCAATACTCTGCCAATGTTGCCTCTGTCTCCTCTTATTTATTTTTGGCCTGAAGTGTATCCAGCTAAGTAACTAAAATGTTTATAATGTCTTGCTTGAAGTTTTCCAGCAAGTGAGTAATCTCCATTCTTGAAACTCCTCTAGTAGATGAGTTACCCATAGAGGATTGATAAGCTCTCCCTTTCTTTGAAACTACCCTAGAATAGTTCTGACATATCTTCTTGATGTCCTCCCAAGGAAATTGGGAGATATCCCCTCCTCCCATCAGGTCCAAGGCATTAGTGAAGCTGTCATTAATTCCTCTTAGGAAAAGCAGCTTTTGTGATTCTTCATTGAGTGTATGGTGTGGAGATTTCTACAGACAAAACAAAAACCTTGCAATGTAATCCTTTAGGCTCTCATCTTCCTTTTGTTGCATCCTAAAAAATTTCATCTCCTCTCATGTCATTGCCCCTGCAATATTCCTTGTATTTCTCAAGGAACTTTATATTCATGTCCTCCCAAGTCTCCACAATATTTCTTTCTAGGCTCATGAACCATCTTAATGCAGCCTCTTTCAAGGTGGTAGGAAATAGCTTAAGCCTATGGGCATCGGTGGTATAGTCATAACTCCTATAGAGTATGTCAATCTCGAACAAGAAAGTATTAGGATCTTCTGTGACAAGTCCATAAAACTTAGGAAGGATTGAAGCAGGGATATTTTTTAGGTTGTCAACTTCATTCTGATGGGCAACGGGGAAAGGAAAAGACGGTTGATTAGGTGTGTTTCTATTTGCATCACCCATGCCTGCTTGATATAGTTCTAAAGCAAAGGGATTCTCAAGTTGATTTTGGTCTTCAAAGGAAATTTCAGAACTATTCAGATCAAGAAATGCATTAGCATATTCTGCTCATCTAGCTGGAATGGATCAGGGTTATTAGGAAGGAATTTCCCATGAGCATCTCCTCCTTCCTCTATGCATACGATATCAACTTATTATCAGTCAACTCACACAAAGAATTGGAAAAAGAATGGCAGATCATTACTTTCCTACATGAGGGGATATATTAAGAACAAAATTTTAGAAATACTATAGCAAAAAAACATCAATGACTCCAAAGAACTCCCTAGTTTGACACCATCCTCGACAATGACGCCAAAAATGTTGGCCTCCTACAATGATCTACCTACAATGATCTAACAACTAAGCCCTTACAACTGTGATTCAGAGATTAGACATCTAATCTGAATAGCTATTTCAATCATCATGAAGGTGCATTTAACTTGTCAACCCAGGGATGTGAACTTGAAATGGGTCAACACAATATGTGCACTAAGGATCCAAAGTAGCCATATTCATTCTACAATTAAGAAAAAAAATAATGTTGAAGGTAAATTGCTTGGAAAGAAATAACATAAGTGTTGAGCATCAACCAACAACTATAGTAAGCCAAAATGCATGACAGAAATGAAAATATGAGCGAACAAACAAGAAACTACTCTGTCTGCTTTGGCTATAGGAACAGTCACAAAATGGAATTCTAGTGGTTGCAGGAATAGTCAATGCCAGATTTTTAACTAATTACTGAACAAAAAGTAACAACTAAGCGAAAGGATGGAATGCTCACCAAGTGGGCCCCCTTGGATGAGTATCCCTTAAGACAAATGTAAACTCAGGTGCACAAACTTATAAACTCATTTTATTCATTGGAAAACACAAGTACAATAGAGCATCATGACTGTATTACTAAAAATCTAAGAATGTGAGTACATCATCAAATTAAGCAACCTCTTTTTGAAGGAGCATTTGAGCCTTATTTATAGGGAGAAAAGCTACTAACTAATCACCTAGCAAGGTGGTCAACTCCAACAGATTAGGAGGACGCCACTTTAGGGAAAGCATGAAAAGTGGAGAGGCGGTTACGCATGCGCGAAATCTGGTCAGACATGTTTGCCTCAATGTAGATTTAGCACAACAGTAACACCTATATTCACTCAACAGACAATTAAGACCATTTACAAGGTGGTTACAACTTTGATTTGAATGAGGAATCTCTCGTCGTCGAGAGTCTTCTCTTCGTTAAACTTTGCATGACCACCTTGTTGACCATTATAGTGAATGACTAGCTGGAAAAATCTTCTTTAAATGTGTAGGCAGCTAATTATATCTGTAAGACAATATTAGAATGCACAATAATTGCATATTTGTAACTATCTTAAAGTAGCATTCATTAATCCACATGTAAAATCAACACAGATAGTTCATATAGCATGTCAATGTCATTAAAGATTACAGAAATAAGCTTATGCCCAATGTCTATGGTTTTGGGGAAATATCATAAAAAGAGCAACATCCAAGCATCAAATTCTATGACAACTACGATGAATAGACAATAAATTTCTATCAAAATTGAGTCATAAACTAGACTCATCACCACACATACCTAAATTCTTATGTTGTGAAATGCGGCAGGACAATCAGGTCCCACTTTGTAACTGCCTATCCGAAAAAGGGGACATGACACATTCTCAACACACTCAAAATGCATCGATTTAAACATATTTAATATATTATTTGTTTGTGTGTTCTTACTGCCATGTTTGAATGTATGTAACACTTTAAGGGATATTATAAAACACATTCATTAACACTTTATGGTAAATCATTTTTTAATAAGTTGCTTAACCTTGAGTCTCCTAAACTAGCATATAGGCATGAAGTGACAATCAAAATAGGGGTACACTAGGTATGATTTGTTTCAAGATGAGTGTTTTGTTTATGTGGTAATATATATTCTAACACCTTAACAAAACCCCCCTTGGTCTTGTAGAGCCAGAAGAGGAAGTATTACCCACCTCAAAAATTGGTTATAAGTTTTCAAACCTGAACAAAGGTTTGTGGTAATCTTCCTGGGTTTGATACCCTTGACACTTGGGAGATTATCAAACCTTAGGGATTTGGGGTGTACAACACAAATCACCAACATCGTATATCAACATATTTAGTACAAGAATAATACATGGGATTCCTAGACAAACAAATAGTACTCTAACTATCACATCCACTTCTAATGATCTTGCAATCAAAACCAATACATGTACAAAATTTCTATAACCAAATCACCTTATTTTTGGGTATGTGTAGTAACTATATACTCTACTTTAGTTTTGGACAAAGAAATCATGGGTTACTTCTTACTCGTATAACTCACTACACCTCTAATTAAATAAAACACATAATTACTATTGGACCTTCGACTATTCAAGTCACCTTCCCAATTTGCATCAAAAAATCCCCATATATTCAATGTCTTGTCCATCATTAGTACCCTAATAACATAAAAATTAATTAGAAGTTCTATGTAAATATATAAATATTCTCTTAATAAAATTCCAATGTGTTGGTGCCCAATTTCATTGTATCCAAATTGTGCTTGAATCCTAGCATCCTTATGCATTTTTGCTTTGTTATCACCATCATAAATTACTTATATGAGATGTTTCCTAATGTGTCTCCCTTGGTTAAATTTTATACATACGTTATTATCTCTAATCCCCACGTGTCTATCATGTGTTAGAAGTTTCTAAGGTCTCAAATATTCTAAGTATGGGGGTATATGTCAAATTTCCAAGGACTATGTTATTTGTCAAATTTTCAAAGTTTCCTTTCTTGGTATGCCTTTTCACCAAACTTGCCTTCTTCCTTTGTCCCTATCAAGATATTAGACTTTCCCATGTTCAAATACCTTTCATCCATTCTCTACTTTGGTTACATTTCCCCATAAAAAAATTAAGTTTTCCTTCTTAGTATCTCTTTCATTTATTCCCTGCTTCCCCAACCATTTACATTAAGTTCCCATTGGCACCAAATTTTTAGCCATCCCTTTACTTGGGTACCTTATCCATGGTATCCCCGATCCCTAACTTTTGACATTTTTCTATATACATTTTTTTATTTAGTGATGCAGGAATACTTATAACATGGTCTAAGGTATGAAGTATCCTCAAACCTTGATCACCAACACTTTTTACTACACTATATCATCGAGATCATGGGTTTGGATGTGTCCTTATTTGGATGCCTTGTAAGAGATACTCCTAACTCCCAACCCTAATGTCCCACACTATATTACCTTATCAGAATTGTTGGTTCAAACTTAACCCAATTTCTATACCTCAAGGGATGAGTTCCTTTGAACCTCCAATTATTGACTCTCGATAACTTCCTTCATATGTCCTTTCAAATTCAGAGATGTGAGGATACCCTTTTCCATTTTATTTATGCATGAAATATGCAACACTCATTATCCTTGACTCCCCAATAATGGTATGGTTTATGAGGTATCCTTGACTCCTAATCCCCAAAACTCTAAAACTCTCACATTTTTCACTATCCACTCCCACTTACCTCCCACATAACCCAATATTACATTAATGAAGAGGTTTAAAATTACAACTACTCTATAAGGGTTTTTCCTACCCAAAAAATGGTTTTCCATCTTAAGGTCATAGATTAATATTTACTTTTCATAATGGAGGATGTGGAATGCCATGCCGCCATTAATGTGATGATTATAAATTTTATGTAAACGATTTCCATGTGAGGGTATGGAAATGTAATAAGGTAAAATAAATAAATAGAAATGCATAAAAACATAAGAAGTTATACCGTAATACCTCAAAACTCCATGATTGAGCTAAATAGGTGTACCCAAAGCCTATTTATATGCTCTCAAATTCCTTAGAATTTGGATTTCTCTAATGATATTTTTGCATAATCTAGTTACAACAAATGAAGATGATCAAAATGGAGAGTGAAGACATCTATTTATAAAAGAGGCTCAAATGGATTGGGGGCTAAAATTTTGGCACAAAATCAATGGCTCATGTTGAGAGGTGCTCTCAAACAAGAGGAAGGAGACAAGTGTCATGTGAGGGTTAATGGAGACTGGAGGCTTAAATGAAGATGATTAGGTAAGATAATGGAATATTGTGATAAGATCTCAAGAGAAGCAAATCTTTGGCTTTCTATTTTTTATTAGAGGAAACACATGTTTTTTGGAGAGGAGAGAGATGGCCCCATACAAATCTTTGGCTTTTTGTTTATCTCTAGGGAGGTGGAATTTAAAATTAGATTTTATGGAGAGGAGAGAGAAGGCTCAATACAAAATCGACTTAAAAGTGGCATTTATCTCAAGTGGATATAATGAGAGAGAGGTTAGGATTTATTGGGTAAATGTGTAGGCAAGCATGCAAGGAGGAATGGCACATGGCAAGTGGTGGAATTTAAAATTGAAGAAAAAGCTAAGTAGAGGTTAAAAAAGGATAAACAATTAATTAATGGGTTTTTAGAGGAAATAGGTGGTGGCTAAGGTTATATTAAATAATTTAACCTTTAGAAGAATGGGACAATAGGAAAATTAATTAAATAAATATTTAATTAATTTGTAAGAATAATGGAATAATTAATTAAATAATAGAATATTTAATAATTAATTATGGGATAATGAAGTGGGTTGATCAAAATTTATAATTTTAATTAATTTATAATGTGAAGTCATATTTGCGGTGTCTACATTTTTCCCTTCTTTGATGTGACATCTAAAGTGATGTTGCATCAAAGAAGTTAAAAATTATCCCAATGGGATTGGAAGAATAGGAGGTGATGCCCCCTCAAGAGACCAGTCCAAAGAAATATATTTTGTTTGACTTGTCGTTGCACCAAAAGATTGACCTATCAATGCCCAATACAAGCTTCGGTTAAGATCCATAGGAGGCAGTTAGACCATGTCACAAACCCTAGCGTTAGTCCTGCAAGGAAGACCAAGGGTCACACCTTGCAACAATCCCCCCTAGCACAAGCGCGGGGTTTGAACCTATGAATAGCTCTGATACTAATTGTTGGACTTGTTGTTGCACCAAAAGATCGACCTGTCAATGCCTGATACAAGCTTCGATTAAGAACCACAGGAGGCGGTTAGACCATGTCACGAACCCAAGCGTTAGTGTTGCAAGGAAGACCAAGGGTCACACCTTGTAACATATTTTTGTAGTAATAACCTTAGACGATGTATTGAAAAAGTAGTTGTAGAAAGGTTAGCTAGTTAAAGAAAAAGAGGAATAAAGAGGAGGGGAAAAGAAACAAGATGGTAGGGAAAAAAGAAGATGATGGTGAGTAGTTGAGAGGATACCTCCCATGTACCTAAAGGGAAAATTATGCTTAGGGGGCCTCTAAATAGGCATATGAGGATACACAACTCATTTTCACTTGTTGAGTTGGAGGATAGAGGTAGAGAAAGAGAGAAGGAGATGGCACAAGCTCCTCGACATTTGCATCGTGTAGGGTAAGTTTAGGAGTACCAATGGCTAGCAGAGGGAGGAGATTCAATAAGTATCTTATTTGATGGCTTCTAAGGTAGTTAGGGGGTAAATGGAAGCCTTAGGATATGAGATGGTAAGATGTGTTGGGGAAGGATGAGTTGATGATTATGCTAAAAAATGTGGTGAGCAATCCTAAAATTTGACATAGTAAAGGACATTATGCCCCAATGGTATATATGACCAATGGTGCTAGTACATTCTTTGCATGGACTTATATTCTCGATTTTTTTTTTGTCTCGAACACACAAGGCTATTTACAACCTTAGTGGGTCTTGGAGGAAATGATTTCATCTACAAAAGTTCCTGATAGACACAAGTTAATGACTTGGTGAGTCTATGCAAAGAGGAACTTGTAATACATGATGAAAGAAATCACCTCCACCTAAGATATAAAGTAGCCTTGGCGGGTCATGTAAAAGACAACCACAAACATAACATAAAAAAGAAATGATAATGCCCCATTTTGCACCCATCATAATACACCAAGATATGAGTATATCTAGGTTGTCTAAAGCAAGTATCTCCATGGAGTTGTGAGCACAAAACCTACACAAGCTAATAATTGATCAACAAAACAATATCAAACATGTTAGAAAAACAAATCTAATTCTCCCTATGAGATTCTTTAGCCAAATCAAAAGAAAACATGAAATAAACAAGAAACTAATCAAAGATTGCATATAATCTAGATTAAACTAGCTAAACCTCCATCCCATAGGGGGAGTGGTGCTCCTTTGATGTGGAAAGAAGCCCTTTCCCAATCCCTTTGATAAACTTTATGATTGAAGATGATCCAAGTATGAAAAATGGTTATAACCTAGCTAAAATGGATGAAATTGATGGAATGCTATGAACTCAAATGGCTATAGTGATAATGCATGAAGTTGTGGATCCATATTATGAAAGGATGCCTCTATTTATAAAAGCCAAGGGTTGAAGAATGGAGGAAATTGGTGAATGTGGGATAAATTGAGAGCCAATGAGAATGTGCCAAGTGTCACAATTCTATTGGAGGAAGTTGAAGCACATTTTAGGAAATGTGTGAGTGGAGGAGGATGGAAGAGAAGTAAATGTTGCTGGTTGATAATTTGAATTTGTTGTAAGAAGAATTGAATGAGATTTGAGAGGATGTAAGATGATTTGAAAGGTTGTAAGAGAAGTAAATGTAGATGTGATAGGTTTTTGAAAACCTTTGGAAGCAAATTGAATTAGAGGTGGTTAAGAGGAATATTCCTCAAAATATGCCTTTGTGAGGATAATTGAGGAATTAGATAAATAGAAGAAATTGATTTTACGTGCAACCTAGTTAGTTGACTATAGTTGATTTAACTCTCGAGGAGTTAAAAGCTGGAGGAATTGATAATGATAATTAAAAAGTTGATTTAGGATTAATTAATGCAGAATTAATTAATTGGAGTGATTTAGGAGATGTGACATTTGATTTAATTGATTTAATCAAATGAGAGGATTAAAAGACGATTTAATTAAATGTTTTGATTTAATTAAATAAGATGAATAATTAGTTAGAAAAAGGGTGAATTAATCAATAAGTTTAATTATTTGATTAATAGCTGAATTTGCTGATTTTAATTAAATAATGTTGATTATTCAATTAAGTGATCAATTTGAAGTGATTTAGGGAGAAACTGTGTTAGTTAATCAAAATCAGATGCATAGTATCATTTAGGACTTTTTCGATGTCTACATTTTTCCCCTCTTTGAAGCAAAGCACCTGCTGCGTCAATTCAAAGAATAACACTGCCACAATCAATATTCAAAATTTTCTAATTTTTTTCGGATGGCCTACTATTGCCCCAACAAAAGAATTACACTACTACACTACCCCCTCAAGAGATCGGGTGAAAATTACAAAATTAGGTCAAGCTCACGAAAAAGATTCAACAACAATTCAGGAGCGAAAAACAACCCACGAGATGCGAAATTAGGCTACAACGACAAAGGCGAAAACAGATTAAATGGTTTGAAAACCCTAAAAAATACCCAAAAAAACCCTAAAAATTTTGCATATAAGGGGTTAAGAGGGTCATTTTCAAATCATTTGCTCACTTGCCCTTTGGAGATTTTGACAATTTTGCTCTGAGGTGCTGACGAAATGGCTGCTCGCGTGCTTCTCAAACATCAGACAGATCGAGTTCGTGAGTTCCAGAGGCCTCAGGACGTAGGACCCCCGGTACGCCTTTCAAAACTTTTCTTGTTTTTCACATTTTTCATGCATTTATTAGGGTCCCTTTAGGTCAACCAAAAGTGGCTCCCTAGGGTATCACAAATGTCATGGGCGGTGTCGCTTTTGCAGATGTCGACCCGCGTTTGTAGTGGAGTGTCACGCGATACTCTATGGTTTCAGAGTCGCGCAAAAATGCTGACTCACCTTCGCAATATAGTGTTGCATGACCCTAGGAGGTTTTGGCATTGCATAGAAATGTCGACTCACCTTTGGAGAACAATGTTGCTTTTGATTATAGCGTTGCATTTGCAAAACACAGAGCGTTGCTTTTGCAAGTGCCACATCGCCTTTGCTTTTTCAAGATTTTTTTTTTGAAAAGCATTTGTTTTGTGATTTTTTGACGTCGTGCACGTTTTGGTTGTAGGAGGTTTTGTCGATGCTCCATTTGAAGGAGCACAGGAGCCGATTTATGCACCAAGTTAGGCATTTGTCGGATCGGGCCTTGTATTTCCTTGGAGTGATTGGTTTTGGTCATATTGCTCAAATTCCTGAGGTGCGGACACACCTTGCGATGATGACATCTTTGGTTGAGAGATGGCAAAGCGAGACCTGTTCATTCCACCTACCGACTGGCGAGGCCACCGTCACCTTGGAGGACGTGTGATGAATGCTGCGGATCCCAATTCATGGTGAGTGCATCATCTACGATGTTGAGGCCGACGATGATGCCATTTTTGCTTTGTTTGGTGTCAACTCATACGAGGTGGATAGCAGCCAGATAGACCTCCGCCGATATGAGGGGATTGCCCCAGATTTGACCTTATTTGTTGGCACATTGATCTCGGGAGTCCTTGTTCCCGATTGGTGAGCCTGAGGATGCAACATTGGCTGAGGGATCGTTTGGTCCTAGATGATGGAGGAGATGACCGTCTATGCCTGGGGGCTAGTCATCCTAGCCTCATTGTACCATGATATGCACTAGGTTGTATACAGCGGGACCCGCAACATTGGAGCGGGCGTCACCCTTCTTCACATGTGGGCCTATGAGCACATTGTCGTTTTGAGGCCACAGACTATAGATGTCCAGACCGACCATGATGATCCTGCAACATACAAATATAGGGGGATGACTACCCTCCACTTCACAAGTATCACAGGAATCCTGCACTAGAGGCAGGTTTTGGATGAGATAACAGTTTTCACATGGAGGCCTTGGCTCCACTTTCCCAGATGGCACGATGATGATCATCATCTTTTCTACTGTTGACAGTCCTGTTACATGTAGGGATGAGAGCATTACATGGTTGAGCGATACCTCCCAGATAGGGTTGCTTGCTAGTTCGAGGAGGTGCAGGATGCACTTGATGATACACAGAGAGTTATCTTTGATTGTAGGTCTATAGAGGCAACATGGGGACAGAGGATCCCACCCCAACAAGCAATCGATGATTTGAGGCAGTTGGTTATGGTGCCATGGGTATACTTTGACGGTCCTGCGGATGCAGGGATGACCCAAGCTTATGATGCATATTGGCGGGCGCATGCCCCTATTCGATTGACTTTGCGGGTCATGCCAGCCGCAGGGAGAGGAAAGGTCAGGGGACCAAGGATTGGCCAGGTTCCATAGCAGCCAGAGGGTCAACCACATTACAGACAGGATGAGGGTGGAGATCACGATAGACAGATCCCACCATTGGTACCACTCGTTGGACAGAGGCCACTGGTCCAACCACCACAACAACCACACATGCCATTTCCATGACCACCACAAGGTCCCAATTCTAAGGACAACCAGATTGTAGCACTGCAGGCGCAGATTCAGGTTTTGATAGGGCAGCTCCAGCAGGCTTAGGCCCATATTTAGACATTGGTCCAAGAGAGGGACCAGGCTCGGCAGGGGGTAGCGCAGGAGTACCAGATGAGGCAGGACTTTGATATGGCCCTTGCACTAGAGACAAGATAGAGGTAGCAGCTAGAGGCTGCAACACAGTAGATTCAAGGACATGCCACGATTTTGATCGATATGTATGGTCGGGTGATGTAGGAGGCCTCATATACAAGGCTGTGTACTACAGAGTTGTGGCACAGGAATAGAGGGAGCCAAATTTCTCCCACCTCAGCCAGATTTCTCCCGCTGGTACCCCTCGTGTAGGCACACCAGGGAGACCATCAGGGTCTCATCATCAGAGCTGAGGCAGTCATCATGGCGGGGGACAGAGCGAGGGCAGCTCAGGATACTGATAGTACACATGGGCACACTTTTTGTACAACCTGATTATGATGTGTATACATTCATCGGCTAAGTTTTTTGATTAGCCTCTTGTATATTCAATACTATATATCTGATTCTGATGTATCATGACACTCAACTTTTTTGGTATATATATGAAATGACCTATGATTCATTTATATGATGTGATGTTTATTTTATTTTATGTGATGTGTATATATATATAGATGGATAGATGCATGTAATGTTTATCTTATGATGCTTTATGTTATGATGTTATGCGATATTATGATGGGTCTATGTGGATGCATTTTTATGTCATGGATGCAAATGTATTTATGGATGATGGATGCAATGCAATGATATGTTTTATTTCTTTTTCATTATCTTTTCTATGTGTCATATGATGATGCAATATGTATGTATGCATGAATGGATGATAATGCAAATGTCATTTTATGCCTAACTTCTTTTTCAATACATTTTTCCTATGCGATGCAACATGTGATAATGCCTATATGATTATGTAATGGATGTTTTATGCAAATGTATGGTTTATGAAATGCTACGAATAACCAACCTATATTATGATTGATAAAAATACAATGTATGTGACATGATTGATGTTTCCTATTATGTATGATATGATTGATATGCAATATGCTTACGTTTTGTGGATGCAGGATGGATGCATATATAGATGTTTTTGTTTCTGAATGTCATGATACCATGTTAGTATTAGTATTTGGGGAAGATAGAAGAAAGAGAAATCAACCCTTGACTTTGAAATGATACAGAAAACATGATGATAATGATGACTGCTTATCAAAGATTAGGGATATAAAGAGCTTACTTACCTTATTTTTGATAACACACATAAATTCGATGCATCAAGGTATAAAGAACCAGGATGACGTTGTACCTAATGCGATGGAATTTGACTTGACAATCAGATAGGAGTATCCTTGTTCACACCTGGCATACAAAACCATATTTAGAACGCAGTTCAGATATCTCAAACATCTCAGACCAAACCATAGAAAGGCAGAACCTTCCCATGTGGTTAACAAGATATTCAAAACACCCTCCCTACAGACCAAACAAAGTAAGCATGACCAAGGTTATATTATAAGAATACCCAACAAGCACAAAAGATAAAAAGATAATGATCAATGCCTCATTCCTTTCTCTCTAAATCATTTTGTTTAGACATCATCGAGAGGTCATTGGAATAAGCGCAATAAGATAAATCAACAAGACAAAGATCAAGTAAACAAACAAGCTAATGTTCTTCATACCTCTAGCCAAGACTAAACTATGGTGATGCCTGATGTTGATGTCCATTGTAGGAAGGATGCATCCTAGGACATGATGTTATCATATGATTTTGGGACTAGTTGGATGATGGGCTATTAATACCAAGAGTTTACCAACTTGTTTACCTACTGACCTAGACTTGAGACCTTGACGCTTGAGTTTTCACTTTTGATTTGCTATACTTGTTTTCGATTGTTTCACCAAAGGTTGAGGGTGACGATGATTTACTATGGGTGGATGTTTATTACAGGTGAACGAGAGATGGGACAAATGAATTTTGGATTTTTTTTTAATGTTTTTGGTATTTTTGTAATGTTTTTGGTATTTTTGAAGTGTTATGAGGCTATTTTTTAGTATTTTCAAGATGTTTTACAAATGTTTTTATTTTCAAAATTTCCAATGTTTTTGGTGTTTTCTGAGATTTTGACCAAGAACCTAACCTAAAGACCTATCCTAGGGGCCTCGGGGGCTGATCAAAGATTAGCCTTGCCTACGTTATACACACAAAGACCACGTAGTTCAATTGACACAGACTGGTTTATTGATGAGATATGAACAAATGGATTGCTAGTTTATTGTGACGGACTCCTAAAGGACTAACCTAATGTGTCTTGGGGGCACATCGATAATGGCCTTGCCTATGTTCAAGCTGAGAGACTCGTAGTTCGACAAAACGACTCTATTTTTTACTCTCTTTTTTTTGACTTTTTGACCTATTTTTGGATATTTGACATGTTTTTGATGTTTTTGGGTTTTCTGATTTTATGAATGTTTTTGGATTTTCTAATTTTTTGAATGTTTTTGGATTTTCTGATTTTCAAGGAAAACTTCAAGAATATACATGAATCCGATCCAATGTGGGTATAAGAACATGTCCCCAACGTGATGCAATAGACTACTCTGATATAGGCAAGACAAACTGACCTTAGGAATATGCCAAGTAGTATTAGGAGGGAACATGATACAAACACAGGATCAAGCTATGATATAGATGCAGATGGGTGATGGAAGGGTCAATGAAATGCGATATGTGAATGATGCAAAACAAGTCATGGAGATCATGATGGATAGAAAGTGCTTATTTACACGAGGTACCTGTTTGTCAGGTTTTCACCAAGGTACTTTCCCAAAGCTCCAACGAAGTGGTTTTCACTAGAGGACGATTTTTTTCTTTACTATTTTCAATCATTTTTTTGATTTTTTTGAATTTTTATATTTTTTATATTTTTTTCTATTTTTGGATTTTATACCTTGCAAGTTTAGGCATAATTTTTTTTGAGATGGGAGTTATTGATAGGCTCCTGCAGAGGCTCACCTTTAGGTGTAGATAACTAATATGCTCCTAATTTTTAGCTCATTGTGATGATGAAGGAGCCCAACCAATTGGGTTCAAACTTTCCCTTGCTATCTGGATTCAATACATTTTTTTGATTCTCCTTCAATACGAGCTCTCGAACTTGAAAGGTATGGCTCTTGATCTTCTTGTTGTAGCTCTTCTTGAGATAGTTATAATAGACTTTTAGGTGATTTAAGGCATCCATGCGCCACTCATCTAGTATTTCTAGCTCGTTCAATCGTGACACCTGATATTCTTCGTCAGTAATCAGGTTTTGCAATGATATTCTCAAGGATGGGTGCTCAATCTCAATGGGGAGGATGGCTTCTGATCCGCAGACCAGGGAGAATGGGGTTGCGCCAATAGGTGTGTGAATACTCGTTCGATAGGCCCATAAGGCAGGATTTAGTTGTAAGTGCTCGTCACGACCAACTTCATTGACTATTTTCTTTAGAATTTTCATAATGGTTTTATTTGTAGCCTTGACTTGGCCATTACCTTGGGGATAATATGGGGTGGAGAAGTGATGTTGGATATTGAATTTTTGGCATAGCTCTCAAACATTGTAGTTCTTGAAAGGCATCTCGTTATTTGAGATAAGGGCTTGTGGAACACCGTAGCGGCAAATGAGGTAGTTCAAGATGAATTTCAATATCTGTTTCCTTGTGACATAGGTCATTAGAATGGCCTCTACCTACTTTGTAAAGTACTCTGTGGTGGTGATAATGAACTTGTTTCCATTAGATGAGGTGGGTGTGATTTTGCCAATGAGATCAAGCCCCCATTACGAAAAGGGCCAAGGTGTTATGATCGGTCAGAGCTCCTGAGCTAGTGCATGGATGAGGTCCCCATGCTGTTGACATTACAAACACCTTCGAACATAGTCGCAAGCTTCCTTTTCCATCATAGGCCAATAGTACTCAGTCCTCAGCAGTTTCTTGGCCAAGGTCATACCACTCGAATGTGATCCACAAATGCCATTGTGTACCTCGATTAAAGCAGTCAAAGCTTCCTCAGGATTTAGGCATCATAAAAAGGTCCCTTCGATACTCCTATGGTATAGGGTGTCTCCTAAGATAACAAAGTGGGATGAATTTTTGACAAATGTTCTTTTAAGGTTCGGGGTGATATCGGCAAGGAGGACTCCTATTTTTTAAGTAGGTGTAAATATCATGATACCAAGGGTCACTGGGGCCAATGATTTCACACACAAATTAAGAATCTAGTACCTCAAATGCTGGTATGAGAAGCTGCTCTACTAGGAATTCATGTTTATGCACATTGTGTGGGATATCTAGTAGCAATATGATTGTTGCCATAACATCTACTGCTCTATTGTTTGCCCTTGGTATTTGCTCAAACGTGATGTCAATGAAGAATTTTTTTAGGCTTTCCACTAGTTTCTTGTATGGAGTTAATTTGTCATCCTTCATTTGGTATTCATCATTGAACTGGTTGATGATAAGCTTCAAGTCTTCATAGACCTTAAGTGCCATGATCTGCCATTGTACTGCTATTTTGAGTCCTATGACAAGAGCCTCATACTCTGCAATGTTGTTTGTGCAAGGAAAAGACAACTTGTACGACTTTGGTATGCAACCTCCTTGTGGTGCAATGAAGAAGACCCCAGCTCCTGACCCATGTTGTGTGTAGGATCCATCAAAATATACTTTCCAGTGATATGCTACGCTTAGGTTAAAGATTGACTCATCGGGGAACTCTGATATCAATGGGTTTTTTTAATATATTAACGCTTCTGCTAGTTGGTCTGCAATTACTTATCCTTTAATGGCTTTCCATTCTACAAACTCAATATCGTATTTTGTTAGGATCACGACCCATTTAGTTGTTCACCCCATGAGCGTTGCTTTGGAAAGGAGATACTTGAGAGAATCTATTTTGGCAATGAGTTTAATCTAGTGAGCCAACATATAGTGTCTGAACTTTTGTGCTACAAACACCACCGCTAGACAAGCCTTCTCAATGAATGTGTAATTCAACTCATGTTCCACCATGGTTCTATTGATATAGTAAATAGCTCTCTCTTTCCCATTTTCATCATGTTGAGCTAGGAGAGCGCCAAGGGCTGTTGTTGTTGCCGATATATATAGGATCAATGGCTTGTTCGGAATCAGTGGCATAAGGACTAGTGGTGTCAGTAAGTACTCCTTGATTTTATTGAAAGCCTGGTCACATTTCTCGTCCCATTTGTATGCTACCCCCTTATGGAGTAGATGAGAATATGGGATAGCCTTATTTGCTAACTATACTATAACCTGGCGAATGGATGGAGCCTTTCCTGCAAACCCCTCAACTGCTTCAATGTTCTTGGTGCTTCCATCTCAAGAATTGCTTTGACTTTGGTAGGATCTATCTCGATTCCCCTCATAGATACAATATACCCTAGGAGCTTGCCTGATTGCACACCAAAGACACACTTTTTTGGATTGAACCTAACCTTGTATTCTTCTAGCTTGTCAAAGATGGAGCTTAGTGTTGCTATGTGATCTTGATGCTTCTTTGATTTGGCCAATATGTCATCCAAATAGTCTTCCATAGTTTTATGAATCATGTTGTGGAAGATTAGCATCATAGCTCTTTGGTAGGTAGCTCCTACGTTCTTCAACCCAAATGGCATCATGTTCTAGCAGTAAGTCACCCATGGACAAGTGAAAGTTGTTTTGTGTTGATCATCCTTAGCTATCACGATCTGGTTGTACCCTAAGAATCCATCCATTAATGATAGCATTTCATGTCATTTCGTCATATCCACAATCATGTCTATATTTGAGAGAGGAAAATCATCTTTAGGGCATGCTTTGTTCAGGTCCCTGAAGTCAGTGCAAATGCGGATGCCCCTAATGGGCTTGGAGATAGGTACAAGATTTGAAACTCACTCTACATAATGAATTGGCCATATGAAGCCAGTATCAAGTAGCTTTTGTAATTCAAGTTTGACCAGTAATGCTATTTGTGGATGCATCTTTCTCAGTTTTTGTCTTACTGGTTTTGCCTTTGGATAGTTGACTAGATGGTGAACCACAACCTCTGGATCAAGACCAAACATCTCAGCATAGGTCCATGTGAAGTTTACCTTTCTTTCTCTTAGAAAAATAGCTAGAAGTTCCTATTCTTCTATCAAAAGTGATTCTGCATAGAAGGTGATATGTGGTGTTTCTTCGGTTCCCAGGTTGACCGGATTGCACTTCTCTACCAAGACTGTTGATTTTTCCTGATGAATAACACTAAGGGGAAGATTGAATCCCTTATCCTTTGGCACCTCAGAGAGGTTTTCACCATCGGATACGTCCTTTGTTTTTACTATTTTCGGGTCAAAAAGTGCCACAATGTGGTTTTCACTTAAAGACCTATATATTATTCTTAAATTTTCACTTTTATGACTGAGGGATTCAATCGTTTCCCCATAGTATGCATGTGTGTCCAGCTCATTGTCAAACCCAACTTTATGATCTCCACATGGTAGAGTATCCTACAGTCCCATGAATTATGAGAGAGCCTCATCGTTTTTGAATGTGTCTAAAATTGGTGGTCCTCATTGGTCATAACCGATGAGTCAGGGGTAGACAAGTTTTAGCTCATTAGTCTAGTTACTTGGTTCAAAAGATAGGGTACTAATCATGAAGAGAGAGGAATCCTCAAATAGCATGGGTAGGTCAGTGATGGGGTCCTCATCACACACATTGGTTATATCAAAGGTATAGTTATTTAAAGGCAAAACCTATGGACACCAGTAACTGAGGAGGAGCGTTCACTTTTCTAATCAAGGCACCTTTGCCACATATGGTTATCTTCGAAGGGGTATATCTGAGGACAATATTTTTATACACTTTTCAAGAATGATAGGTTTTATATGGCTATTATCATTCTGCCTGAGTTTCTTGTTTTTGTTGTAGCCCATGCCAAGCATCATTTGTAGTCCTTTGTTGTCATCATCCATTGGAAGAGCAAGTTTGGGTCTTTCATCTCGCTATAGCAGACTTGATATATCCTTTTCATCTATCGTTTCTCGACTTAGGTCTCCCCAAAATTTGAATTTGGATGGGTCTACTTTAAAGGTTTGAGATGCGGTGTCAATCGATTGGGGTTGCACATGAGACTGAGGAGATTGAGGTAACTCTCCTATTACAAAGCCACTCTTTTTCATTTTGTAGTCCCCACACCCATTATCTTGGATAATGACTTTAATATCAAAGATGTTCGGAATGGAGGGTATCTTTGTTTCATAAGTGGATGCTAAGGTAGATGGGTCTATATATAAATATGTGGGTACCTCATCATTCTTTGGGACTTGAGGGATCTTGTAGTACTTGGCTTCTAAATTCTTGCAATAATAAAATGGTTCAGGATCTCCTGGACTATGACCTCTTGATTTTGATAGGGAAACTTGACACATTGATGGAAGGTGGATGCGATAGCTTGCATCCCATGGATCCATGGGTGCCCCAGGAGGATATTGTAAGTTAGTTCAAGGTCAAGGACTTGGCATGTGTTTCCATGATAGCTGGCCCTACTTGAATAGGGAGTTGAATGGTGCCTTGAGACACCCGTTCTTGTTCATCATATGCCCTAATAGTAATACCTTTACCTTTCTCAATGACATCTTCAGAGAATCCAAAATTATTTATTAGCTTGAGAGTAGAGATATTCAAGCCTGCACCTCATCCACCAAGACTCGTTTGAATTTATTCTTATGGACTAAGACTTCGAGATGGAGTACACAGTTATGAGATGGTTAAGTTGGGAAGACCTGATTAGAAAATGTTAGGAGATAAGGTGTGGTAATGTGTCTGACCATAGCTTGGAACTAGTTTGTGTCAAGATATGTGGGGACAGTGGATGAAGCTAAAGCTTTTTATAGGATTTCCCTATGTGCGAGTGAGATTTTCAGCAACTCCATGATGGAGATCTAGGCAGGGGTCCTTTTCAATTGATCTAAGACATTATAACCATCAAGAAATGACTTTGGATTGGTGGTGGATGCCTTGGGTGGTTGGATGGTTCTGGAATGGTAAATTTTCCACCACGTGTGGTGACTCCATAGTCGACTCTGGATCCTTTGATACTGACAATGGTGACCCACTCATCTAAGGATGCAACAACATGGTTGTAAACATGGTTCACATTATTATACTTTTCCTTACCATTGTTGTTCCCTTTTTTTGTGATTTGGCATCAGATTCGTGTATATCTTTAGATCTTGATTTCTTGCAGGTTGTTCAATGGTTGTAGTTCTGTCATCGATGAGGTCCTGAATCAGATTTTTAGGTCACATGCAACTGGTTGTCATGTGTCCCTTTATTTTGTGGAAATCACAAAGTTGTTTCGTTATACCATGGTGGTTTAACTTGAGGCTCTTGATAATTGTCATAACCATGGATCTTGATGAGATTTTCTTGAACTAGCTATTGCATGACAAACTCAATCGGTTCCCCAAGTGGTGTGTATTTACGTTTAGGGGGATACTTCCTCAGGGTGGTCCCCCTTGATTGTTTAGGTTATTGACCACTTGATTATAGGTTTGTTGTGATGATGTGTTGGCTTGTGTGTTGTTTTGGTTGTTGACTTGCAATTGCTGATATGATTGTGTGTTTTGCCTTGGGGCACTGATAATAACTTTGGCGTCAACCACACCATCGTTAGTAACATTCTTGTTCTTTGCCCATGTGCGAGGTTTTTTGTTGTAATTGGTTGATGGATGGTTGTCTTGATAAGTAGGTGTTCCCCCTTGTGCGATAAGGGCTCTGTCGATGTTGAGCGCCTTGGGGATCAACTAGTCATATGTGGTGATGCATTACATTTTTAGATGGAAGCACAAGGTCCCTTCAAGATTGGTAGTGATAGTACATATTTGTTGTTCTTCTAGCATAGTCCACTTGCTCCTGTTGGCCTTGGATCGCCATTGTTGCAAGAAGGATGCAAATGTTTCCCCCTTGGCTTGTTTTAGAGCGGATAGTTCTTCTAGACTCACGTCCCTGCCTATGTTGAATGAATAGTTCTGTATGAACAATTCCATGATTTCTTGGAACTTCTTGATTCTAGGAGAAAGGTGAGAGAACCATTCCATTGCTGGCCCAACCAAACTTTGAGGGAATAGTTGCATTAAATAAGATTCGTCGTATGCGACTTCCATATAGTGGACATGAAATTCTTGGATGTGATCTTTAGGGTTACCAATCCCACGATATTTATCAAATTTAGGTATTTTGAATCCTCGTGGGAATGGAACCATCACAATGCTCCTGTTGAATGGATAAGGGCATAAATTCCCTTGTGTTTTTGTTATTTTTCCATATTGTAGATCTAGCACTTGTTGTGAGATAAATTTGATTTGTGTAGACACATCATTTTGTGGATCGGGTGGTGGGATGAATGTGTTTTGGGGTGGTTTGATTGTTTGAGTGACAGGTGGGGTGTTTTGCATGTTTGTGGGAGGTGGTAGCAAGTTTTTTTGTGCCAGCAACACTTGTTGGTATGCCTACAGTTGTTGTTCCAACAACGCTTGTTGTTGGTCTTGTTGTTGTTGGGCTTGTAGCTAAGCTGCTTGCTATTGTGCTTGGTATTGTTGCAAAGCTTTTTGATAAGCTTGTTTCTATAACAAGGCTTGTGTTTGAGCTTGTTGGGCGACCTGTGCAGCTTGTACGGCTTGCATTTCTTGTGCATCTTGCGCAACTTGTGCGGCTTGTTGTTGTTGCAATAAAGCTTGAGCTTGCACTTGGGCAGCCTGTTTGTGCGGCTTTCATTATCTCATCAAGCTCATCAACAAGCATAGGGATGGATTGAATGATGTTTTGGAAGGAAGGTGTCAATGAGACTGGTGGCATAATCCCAAGAGGTTTTTCCACAATACTGCTCACATCATAATTAGAAGGGAGTTTAGCCCCTTTGATAATTCTAACATGTATTGTGAAGGATTAAGTCTCATCATTGTCTTGACAATTTTGTGATTTTCAGGATTTTGGACCATTTCCATTATTTTGTCTTGAGTCATTCCTAGCACATTGTTGGTGATATCCTCCACTTGGCAAACTCCCTCTTGAAGATCTTTCGAAATTAGAGGAAGGTTGGGTGGGTGATTGTTAGATCCAATGGGGTTGATTTCAGATGCAATTTGGCTTAAGTCACTTGAAGTGGATGTTTTTTTGTGTTGTTTCCATGTTTTTCTTGTGTTGAGATCTAGTTTGGACCATAAAATAAGGATCAACTTTCAGTAATATGGGAAGTAACTCTCTAACTCTCTTAGGTTGGTCTAAAATTTAGGTACAAAAAAGAAAATCTAAGATGTTAAGGATCAAATGATGGTGATGAGATAATGAAAGACGGGTGATTGTGAATGATTGAACTCTTAAGAAACCTTGGAGGGATACTAGACTTTAGGACTTTAGGATTTAGGATTTAGGATTTGACAGTGAACTTATAAACTCCAAGATGTTAGATGTTATCTTGGAATAAACTTGTCCACAAGGTGATAATTTAACTAAGTGTATGAAGAAGGATGCATCCACACACACTTAGTCAAACAAGTTGATATTGATTTTGAGGATTTTACTAAAAGCCTAGCATGAAGGATTTTTTCCAAGATTCTAAGAGTTGTTTATGAGATGGGATTTGATTGATGTTTGGGGATGGATGAAAGTGTTGATTTTGATCTTAAGTGAACTTAGAGAGACTTTTGTTTATAAGACCTAGGTATTGAAGAACATGCTATACTTCCAAGAACTTTTCAACCCTACTAAGTGAGATACTCAAAATGCTAGAAGAGAGTTGGATTTTGACAATAATAAAATGAGTACAAGTTTGGGTTGTCCTTTGATGCACGTTTGTAAAAGTTATAAAGCAATCTATCTCTAACTTGGTAAAGTGTTGACTGATGTTTCTTGAGATTGCTTGGACTAAGATATTTGTGATGATTGTGAGACTTTGGTTTTGGGGCTTTGACCTTGTGGGAAATCATTTAAGAAAACACATGTGTGGGGTTCAATTTGTCTTTTATCTTTGGTTAATGGATTCTTTTTACCACAAACACTTTCTTGTTTACCTTTTCAAACTGAATGTCTATGTCTCAATTTCTTTTTATCCCACAAGGTCCATTATATGGAAATAAAGGAAATAAAGACAATAGTTCTCTAATGTTGACTTTAGAGAGAGAAAATTGAGATATAGGCCCAAATATTTAGAAGCATCTAAGGAAAATCCCTAAGGACAAGCAGTAATACTTGGACTTTTCAAAGGTATTTGCCTCTTCTAAAGGGTTTGAAATTTGATGACCTTGTTAAATGTTTGTTTTCAAGATTTTGGATCCAAGCAATGTATTTAACTGACTCAAAGATTGCACAACCCTAGGATGGAAAATAAAATATTTGTTGAATTCCCACTTGGATTTCTCTAGCTGCGCTTATTCAGAGTGGATGATTAGAAGCTTGACCACACTGGCTCCCCTCCACCACACTCACTTCTACGGGTCAGCCAAGCTTCGAGTTCTTGTGAATCTCCCATGACAAACTCTTCATCTCTACAAAGAATCTCAAATATGTGGGATGACTCCGGAGGTCTGACCTCTTAACGCTAACAAATATTAGGATTTTGGCTTCTAAACAAAGGTTCGTAATGAGGGCATCCAATTTAGGGGGTACAATGATAAAATCCTTGTGAGAGATCTCCCAACCCTTAGAACAAGGGCTTTACACATCATAAAGACATTGGGGGAGAGTTATCATGCATCGCTTCCCATTGTTTACGATTTTCATCGTAACCATTAATTTATATAGCGGTTTGGAAGAGCTTGGCTTATGCTTGTTATCGCCTGGGTTGTTCCCTTGGGGTGAGTACTTTTTCCCACCAAGGAAGACCCTCTAAAGGTGAACAATAGCGAGTAAGTACATCCATAGTTTGATCAATATTTGTTTGCGTGAACAAAGAGAGAACACACGTGATGCCTTTTCTCACACTAGCAAGATTTGTTCAATTTTTTAAAACTCAAATTTGGAATGTGGAGGCAATATTTTAGACAACCTATTGTCACTAAAATGCTTTTGATTCTCAAGATTACCGTGAAGCGTGAGAGAAGTGCATACGCATTTGAATGACAACAGTTTGTAAAGAAGATTACAAAACATAACAAACACAAATTCTTTTGTCCTCAAAAGCAATAAGTGAGTTCTTTTTATAGCACCAAATTTGAGTGTGAAAGTTGATTGTTCAATTTTCTTTTCAAAATTAAAATTCTAGTAAGTATCGAGGATTCAATTTTAACCAACTTGACAAAGCTTGAGTTGTGGGTTAATTTTAAGTCCAAATTGAGTCTAGTTGGTCCTAAAAATTGAATTGTAGAAATTAAAGCCCAAATTGTCATAAAGAGCATTAAAAAATGCTTTTAAGACTTCAAACTTTGACCCTCCCCTGCTTCATGCAAATGTGGCACTGAAATGCAAATGCGACACTCTGTCAATGACAAATGCGGTGCTTTGTAGAAACAAAGAGCATGAATGCGACGCTATAGCAAAAGTGACGCTCTGCGGCGAGAAAGTTAGACGGAATATAGAGGTTGCATGCGGCGATGAATCAAAGGCGGCACGACAGAGGCATGCATATGTGGTGCAACGTGATGAATGCGGCGTTGTATGTCAAAAGCGGTGCTTTGCAGCATCACATTTGCAGAAAGGCGGCGTCACGTCCCTGTGTTTGCAAAAAATGGAGAAATTAGGTAAAATTTGACATGTTAGATTGTTCAACCCTCCTTCTAGCACCAAAATATGAGCACAAAACCTGCACAAGCTAATAATTGATCAACAAAACAATGTCAAACATGTTAGAAAAGTGAATCTAATGCTCCCTATGAGATTCTTTAGCCAATTCAAGAGAAAACATGAAATAAACAAGAAACTAATCAAAGATTGCATGTAATCTAGATTAAACTAGCTAAACCTCCATCCCATAAGGGGAGGGGTGCTCCTTTGATGTGGAAAGAAGCCCTTTTCCAATCCCTTTGATAATCTTGATGATTGAAGATGATCAAGGTATGAAATATGGCTATAACCTAGCTAAAATGGATGAAAATGATGGAATGTTGTGAAATCAAATGGCTATAGTGATAACGCATGAAGTTGTGGATTCATATTATGAAAAGGATGCCTCTATTTATAGAAGACAAGAGTTGAAGAATGGAGGAAATCGGTGAATATGGGATAAATTGAGAGCCAATGAGAATGTGCCAAGTGTCACAGTTCTATTGGAGGAAGTTGGAGCACATTTTGGGAAATGTGTGAGTGGAGGAGAATGGAAGAGAAATAAATGTTGTTGGTTGAGAATTTGAATTTGTTGTAAGAAGAATTGAATAAGATTTGAGAGGATGTAAGATGATTTGAAAGGTTGTAAGAGAAGTAAATGTAGATGTGAAAGGCTTTTGAAAACCTTTGGAGGGAAATTGAATTAGAGGTGGTTGAGAGGAATATTCCTCAGAATATGCCTTTGTGAGGATAATTGAGGAATTAGATAAATAGAAGAAATTGATTTTATGTGCAACCTGGTTAGTTGACCATAGTTGATTTAACTCTTGAGGAGTCAAAAGCTGGAGGATTTGATAATGATGATTAAAAAGTTGATTTAGGATTAATTAATTGAGTGATTTAGGAGTTGTAACATTTGATTTGATTTAATTGATTTAATCAAATGGGAGGATTACAAGAGGATTTAATTAAATGATTTGATTTAATTAAATAAGATGAATAATTAGTTAGAAGGGTGAATTAATCAATAAATTTAATTATTTGATTAATAGCTAAATTTGCCAATTTTAATTAAATAATGTTGATTATTCAATTAAGTGATCATTTTGAAGTGATTTAGGGAGAAACAGTGTTAATTAATCAGAATCAGATGCATAGTATCATTCAAGACTTTTTCGGTGTCTACATTTTGCCCTCTCTTTGAAGAGAAGCACCTACTGTGTTGGTTCAAAGAATAACACTGCCACAATCAAAATTCAAAATTTTCCATTTTTTTTGGATGGCCTATTGTTGCCCCAACGGAAGAATTACACTGCTACAGGAGTAAAAAGAGAAACATAAAAAATCACCAACAAAACTAGCACACAACCAACATATCTCTTGCTAAGGGTGGGATAAGTGATGATAAATATTATGTCGATCTTAGGAAGGATTCATCCCTATGGGCATAGATGATGGGAAACTGACATGTAGATGGTAGGCTAAGAGCGATGGTGACTAATGAACATATTGTTATTGTTGATCTAATCATGTTTTCATAAAAGTGCATGTGAGTTTGCATGTTTGATGTTTAATTTTTTCTTGTTGAGCAAGTCTTGTGAAGTGTAATGATGGTAATGGTATGGTAAGATAACCTTATTATGGGTGGAATACTTTATCATGGATGGAGATGTTGAAAATGTGATTTTTATTATGTGAAATGAACAACTAGGCCTATGATCAACCCAATCCAAGTCCACATTCAGATACTTCCTCTTATGTCTATCGAGGGTGGTAGCAATATGGTTTGATGGACGAGAATTCAAGTTGGTAAGCTTATTATGACAATGGAGAAATAAGAAAGTTGTCTCATCAATTTTATGAGAAAAATGGAAGATGTGAGAGGTGTATGGTTGAGTTGGTCATGCAAGTTATCTGATCAATTGTATGAGAAATAAGGCAGGAAAAAGGTGTACAAGTGGCTTAGTCATGGAAGTTGTCTCATCAATCATATGAAAAAGAGGGAAGATGGAGAGGTGTAAAGACGAAAAACATGGATGGAGAAGAAAGTGACAGTGGTTTTAGCCTAGAAAAAATTGTGTAGACTGTCTAAAGAAAGGGAGAGCGAGGTCATGGAGATGGGGATGGAAAAGACCAAGTGATAAGGAGGAATGCATGGTGGGGTGGGATCATTGTTATGAATAGCTCCCCTATTACAAAGTAAAGGGAGGTTGCACTCCCAGGGATGGAAGATAATGCCAAGTGAAAAGAAGGGATGCATGATGGGGCTAGAGCATGGTATAAAAATATTCCCCATCCAAATTAAAGGGAGGTTATGTGCATGCTAGCAAAGCTTCTCGATTATAAAATGGAGGAGTGCCAAGTAGATTGGTACCTATTCCAAGTCATGGTGGGCACATGCATGAATATACAACAATGACAAAGATGGGTGGGTGAACGAAAGGGATGAGGCCTAGTAGATGGTGGATATGACTCTACACATGGTGCCTATTTTCCAAGTTTTCACCATGGTACTTGCTGAAGGCACCACAAGAAGTGGTTTTCACCATTGGATGAATTATTTATGTTTACTATTTTTGTATTTTTTAGATTTTTCATGCATAAAATTTATTGTGGTGCATCATATTTATTGGTTCTTCAAGTGGCCTGTGTGGCCTCTCTAATGTCTAATAACTTGGTGTTATTGGGTATACAAACTGAAGGAGCACAAAGATCTCTCCAAGCTAAACACCTGTTACAAGGGAAATGCCAAGAAGAAAACACAGCAAAAATATGCTCATCAAATATAGAGCTCAATATTGCCAAAAGTAAAGGAGTTATTTTACAAAGAAAAATATTACAACCTTATAGGTAAAAAACCTAAAAGGGAAAACCCTAGGCATGCACATAATAATTAATAAAATAATTAATTATTATGCACCTAAAGTTATCTTAAGTAAAAAGAGATAAAAGGTAACTTAATTAATTAACCAGATATTGTTTAATTAATCAAGTAAAACCAATTACTCTAACACAAACAACTCAGAGGACCTGGGAATCCCTAACTAAATAGTTCATCTTTCATAAGAAGGTTACATTAAATTATCGACCAGGGAGTCGTAAAACTTTAGATAGTGCTTGCAATGTATATGCATTCATAGATTTTGAACATCCTACATCAATGGAGTATAGGTGAATATAACATGTGTAGTTAAAGTAAAAGTTGGAAAATTGGAATAAACTGCTAATTCACAAAATAGAGGAAAATAATGTAAACAACTACCTTGTGCTACATGTACCTAATGCTTAAGACTATAACTATTAATTGTTAAATTGCAGTGTCCTAACCTAGCTAAATTCTTTGGAGTATGAAACAAGACATTAAGCTACAAAATTCAACTCATGAATTACAATACATGCATTTAGAATCGTATAACTGAAAACTACCAACTAAATTCACAATGTATTATCTATTTTAATAACTAGAACTAAAGTGGTTTAGCAGTACCTCAAGTGGACCTTGCTTGAGTTGCTACTTTCATAGAATTTATCAAACACTCACTTACTCAACAAATCATGATATTAAATCAATTCTCTTTATTGCATCCTGACACTAAACTATTACAAAAATCTAACAGGTATCTGTTAAAGATCTTTGTTTAAATAACATGCATTCTATTCATAGCACTATTATGTAACTACTTAGTAATGATAGAAACTAGATACTAGCTAACTAGATCTCCTCCTCGAGAGAAGATCCTTCTATATCTAGGGTATGCAAGGAGTTTCATTATTCCTGGACTGAAAAAAAACTTATGAAACAACTATCAACTCTCCCTCAAAGATAGGAAGAGGATTGAGTTTGAAATAGAAAACAATAACTTATTAAATTAGGAGTAGAAAAACCAAATACACACTCTATGTCCAATAGCTTAACCACTCATAACATAAACATGTTCACATAACAGTTCTGTCATAAATCAGTCCCACTGTAATTAGACTCCTTCTCTTGGCTGTCTTATTTGGTGAGTAATAGTGATATTTGGTGACTAACAAATTGATTAGTAAATGATCACCTTTATAGGGTCTGTGAGGAGTTTCATTGTTCCTAAACTAAACACAAACTTATGAAACAATTGTCAACTCTCCCTCAAAGATAGGAAGATGACTCATTTTGAAACAAAAAATAATAACTATCTAAAATAGGAGTAGAAAAACCAAATACAAACTCCATGTCCAACAACTTAACCGCTCATAACAAAAATGTGTTCACATAATAGTTCTGTCATAAGTTAGTCCCGCTACAATTAGACTCCTCTTGGCTATCTTATTTGGCGAGTAAGAGTGATACTCAGTGACTCACAAACTGATCAATAAATGATCACCTTTGTTTTCTTTTGAAAGTGCCATGCCCTAGTTGGTTGATTTCCTCTTTGCAACAATTTGCAGTCCTTATGCTGCGAGCTGAGAAACTTGTTATTACAGGTTGATAGTTCTTTTTGCTACAAATGTTAGTCTTATTCCTAAGGCATCCTTATCATTAACAATCATAATTTAAACGCAATATCCTATTAAATTCCATAGACATTCATGAATTCATATATGCACATATCAACATTTTCCATTTCCATATGCTTAATATTGCTTAACATATATAAAAGGTATACAATGTTTTGGTAATGTCTTGAAACTTAACAGAAAGAGATGATGAAAAGTATAAAACAACAAAAGGAAACTAGCTAATTAGAAAGCACATCATCCC
Organism: Sequoia sempervirens; assembly: GCA_007258455.2. NCBI lineage: Eukaryota > Viridiplantae > Streptophyta > Pinopsida > Cupressales > Cupressaceae > Sequoia > Sequoia sempervirens. Next base: position 70,601 of record VDFB02266630.1, read on the forward strand.
CCCCAACTAAATCTATTGGTTGTCCTCAAGCAACTTTAAGGTCAAAGGTTATACTGCAATACCACCTCTTTGAGGTCCACAACACAATCCACTTCTTTACCCTACTTCAAATAAAAGCCTTGTTGATTTGCTATCTTTGCCAGTATTTTGTTCTCTACTGCTGCAACTTCCTCTCGATTCCTCCCTATCTAGTGTGGAGTAGGGAACAAGAGGAGAGGAGGATGGAAGGTGAGAGGGAGCCAAATAATTATGTTGTTGAGGGCAGTTGAAATGTATTTGTGTGATCTGCCAATTATTGCTGCATAATTGTAAACAAAATGAGGCTCCTTCTTCTTAAGTTCTGATGCAAGTTCGTTCCATCTACCTTGGGTAAAGTCGAATCATTCATAAAATCAATCCAAATTAATTAATGATAATTAATTGAGAATAATAAAGCATACAAAGCAATTTGTTAATTTGAAAATTTAAATGTCAAGGGATATTGCACTTACCTTGTGGAATAACAACGAAGAGCAAAATTTGATGTTGAATAGATTCAAGCTCGCCTCGATATTAGAAATGAGTACTTTTAGTATGACATGTACCTCAAGATAATATAATAATTCTAAATTATTTGTGGGTTGGATCCAACTTATGCATAATCAATCCCACCACCACAAAAGTGATCTAAAATGCAAAAGTGATATGTAGCTCTTAAGAATGAATATATTGATTAAATATTGATGTGACATTACATCGTGATATTTGCTCTTTGTTTACTATTAAGGGTCGATGATATTAAAAAATTTCTTGAAGAAATCCCTAGATCACAAGGGCCTAGTTCTCCCAAGTCACTTCCTTGATTGAATTGGATTTATGGTCATAAGAATGATCAAATGACACATTCTTCCACAATACAAAAGTCTTAAAATAATTTGATGCATATTTCACTTCCTTTTCACTCCCTCAAAACAAAGTGTTCTTTTAGTTATTATCCTTGAAGTGCTTAGGATATGTAAATGCTAATTGATATGAATGAATGCACATTGACTATCTTTAACTACCAAGACAATAAAATAATAATTGTGCAAAGGTGTATTGAGTTGGCTCATAATGACTATCAGAGTAGGTAGAGTTCACAAAACTTTGATTTTTTTAAAAAAAATTTTGGGTCAATTTTGTGTGGTGTGAGATTAAACTTGCATGACATACCTACAACACAAAAGTGAATTTAGAGATAGAGAATGGACACATAGACGTGAGACAATAATATACATAATGAATAGCAAATATATATAAATATGTACAAATATTAATAAAAAAGTTTCAAATATTAAACGATGGAAAATAAATAAAAGATTAGATCACAAATCTAACTTTACATTAACATACACTATTTATTTATATATAAATTACATTAAAAGGTTTAAAATCCAAAACTAAATAAAAATCTACATAAATAATTTTTTTTCATTTGTAAATATTTTCTCAATCCTTCCACATCCACATTTAACTTACATACAAACCACAAAAGAAAAAACCTTTGGTAGATGGCACATAAATAAATAAATAACACCAAACATTTGACTAAACCCAACACATCGACCCTTCAACCCTTTATTTCGTCCATTGCCACGTGGTGGTCAAAACCAAGCCGTCGCGCGGACCAAATACACTTTACAGCCACAGCCGGTCACCTTGCTTTCTTTCCCACACGATGAATCCAACAAAACCGTCAACCGGCGATAGACAGTGGTAGTCCAGCACCTACGACAGCTGTTCAGACTTTATAGGAGGGCAGAACTCTCCGTTCTCCGATGTCATACACGTCGTCTTCTTTTTGTCCTTTTTCAAATTTTTATATATTTATTTATATCCACCCGAAGACCATTTTTTATTAAGAGAGACCAAAAATTTCCATGATTTGTATAGATACGTTCTGAGTAGTTCGTTTCGGCAGTCGCGCTATTTATTTCGAGTTTTTTTCTTAGGTATGGGACTGGATTTGGTTTTGCTGCTAATGGATTAGTGGAAATCTGCATCTGGGTTTTGTTCCGCTGGGTGAAATATCAAGTGGGTCGTTGCCGTAAACATTGATTTCGACAGGATTTATAATCTGGGTTCCTGTGAATTTCGAGGTTTAGGGTTTGAAAATTTTAATATATTGAGATAATGTTTCTGTTCGATTGGTTTTATGGCATTCTGGCTTCCCTAGGCCTCTGGCAGAAAGAGGCAAAGATTTTGTTTCTGGGACTGGACAATGCCGGAAAGACTACGTTGTTGCACATGCTCAAAGATGAGGTGAGTCCTCTGTGTTTTTTGATCTTTTCATAGGTAGTTTCCGATAACACTGAAGCAAATTTAGAATATAATTTTAATTACTATATAAATCTGGAGCAGGTAAATATGATCGGAGGTTAGGTAATTCTATAATGTGTTTTATTTTTTTCTGTTGTTCGATGGGATCTTATAATTTTACCCTTCAGTTCGACTATCAGCATATGGTCTAATAAAATCAGATAGGAAATCATGTTTTGAGTTTTTGGGTCATTCTCATCTGCTTCTTTAGAATAAATCGAGCTGGGTCTTGTGATGTCTCCTCTGAATAGCTTCCGTTTAGAATAAAAGTCCTATCCCTCAATTCACTAGCCTAGGGCATTTAGATTTTCTATTGTAAGTACAAGGGCCTAGAATAGTGGGTCGGATCTTGGGTCTATAGTTTTTAACGGGGCCTTGGCCCTTATTATTTGTTAAGATTCAATCCAATACCTCAATGACCCAAGCCCTTAAAGTATTCTCATTGTTCAGGCTATGGTTGGTCTAAGTTACGTATATGTTTGTATTAAGGAGGACCATAGTTGGCGAAGCTCTTCTAGTCCTGGGTCAAGTGACTTCTAAAACATATAAAATGAAATAAAAAAATCTTAAAGCTGACACTTATTTTCCGTGACAGTGGCAATAGAAAACTCAATTATTATTTTGGTTCTCTTGGGCCAATTTATGACACTTTTGAATTGAGCTTCGCCAGAGTTGATTTTCTGAGTTTTCTAATTCTTTTTGTACAGGCAGAGTCAGAGCCGCAAAGTGTGGCTGCCAAGTCTATTCTGGGCAGAGTCTCAATGTTACGGGAAGGAGCATGCATAGAACATTAGACCTTCGATTATGCCGTTGGTCTGATTATATGTAGAGTTGCATTTTTTAAGATTGTCTGTCCTATGTGAGTCTGTTTTGTCTAGTTTCAGGTTGCATATAGCATTTCGGTTTTGTGTGTCTGTCCTTGTAATCCGTTTTGGGGGAGCTGAGACGGTTGTCTTGTTGGCTGTCTCAGATCGTGATTACTATATGAGTAATGCAAACAAAGCAATGCCACTGGATATGCCAAAATATGATACAATCTTACTGCCTGCTGCTTAGAATCAAATTTAGGTTATAAATAACACGTAAATTTGAAACAGGATGATTCTTAAGCGTAATGAATTTTTGCCACTTGTATCCAACTGCCTATTAGATTAGATTCTAACACTGCATTTGAGAAACGTACGGACTATATCCTTGTAGCAGAAATGACATAGATCCTTGTAGAGCATCAAGTATAATCCTGTAACATGGGTCGAATCAACTGGGATTTTCGGATTCTGGTTCTTCCATCCAGAAATTAAACTATTGTAAATGTTCAATTCTGAATATATACATAGAGTTTCTGGAGCTTGCACACTTTATGTTGGATTCACATGGTATTAAGTAACTTTTTGGTTAGGCACACCTTGTTATGGCTTCCTAGGATATCATACAACATTATGACCTTGGGTTCATTTTATGTGGTATGATATTATCTAACTTGATCCCCAACAACGTGCCTGTAATGGGGTTTGTTTTATTTTGATCTTGCTATGCACTACTTAACTGCTTATGCATTTAAATGTCATGTGAGAATATTTTAGAAGGAATATTGTTCTCTGCATTTTAATCACGCTTATTTTTTTATGTGACAGAGGTTGGTCCAACATCAACCTACTCAGTATCCTACATCTGAGGAACTGAGTATTGGTAAGATCAAGTTTAAGGCTTTTGATCTTGGTGGTCATCAAATCGCACGCAGAGTCTGGAAAGACTATTATGCAAAGGTATTAGGTAGTTTTTAATGTAATTGAGAATGCATTCACATCCTAAGAGCTTTGTTTAGCTTGCAAAATTAAGTGTACTTTTGTTCATTTAGTTCTATGATCGGTGTCTGTGTGTCCATCTCTTATAGATTTCAGAAAAAAAGATATTTATTGCAAACTAATTCAATAGTTTTGATTGTAGTGCCCATGTGTCTAAATGGGAAGTCATTTTGATTTTCCCTTGTGAAATATCTGAGATTTCCTATTGAATTTTAATTTGTCTTCTTTAACACCTGTTGTGCTTCTTCTTCTGTCAATGGGTTTTCCATTCTATACTTCTGGTTGCAAATGGTGAGAATGTTTTGTGTTAATATCAATTTTTTGTCATTTGCATTCTTGGTTAAAGTTCTTTGCAATGTTGTATTCTTCATTGCTGTGGAAATTTGTCAGAGCTAATCAGTTCATGAACCACTAGATTTGTATTTCTTTTTTTTTCTGTGTTGTAGTTGTATACGAATGGCGTCTTCCGTTTTTTTTTTTCTAATTTTTGAACTTTTAGATACTCAATCTCTAGCAAAATGTCATGCCTCTGGCGTTCGTAACATCTTAAAGTAAGTGGTCTTGGTTTATGTTCTTTGCATTGTTGCATAGCTGGTTTATAACTTCTGATTTTAGTTCATTTGGCAACTATTCCTATAGTCAATGGATATAAGCCACCTTGTCATTCCTTAGAAATCTGGCAATTACAGCAGAGGTTGATGTGTATGCAATTGGCTTTGCATGTCAGCAAAATATTGTGCCAACTTAGGAGTTGTGTGAGACGCTACACTCAATCTTTGTTAGTGTTCCCTGCAACAACCTCTTTAGTTTGGTTACACACATACAAACTTCGAACAAACTACAATAAAAATTGTAGAAACTGGCAAATACGTAGGAACACATTATTTTGCACCTCTATGTGTGAGCGAGTTCAACTAGCAACTGCTTTTATCCATGTCTAATCTAAAAATGTTAGTTTTCTTTGATTATCATGCAGTTCCTGTCTCCCTTCTGGTTGTGGGCCTGTCCACATCATTTCTGGTGCTACTGATTAACTTTTAGACGGCTGAAAACTATCTAGAAACAGAAATGTAATCTAAATAAGGTTTTCCTAATTTTCTGTTTCAAGCATCTTTAAGCCATGACAAGCAGAGCCTGAAGGGTCAAACCTCAAGGCAAATCTAAAATAAGTAAATTTCAGGTTATTGATGTTTATTTCATGTGAATGGTTCAGCATCCCATGCTTGCTGAATATTTTCTGCATTTGCTTTGTTTTCATTCTTAAAACTATGCTCCACGAGGACGCGTCCCCTGCCTTTCTTGGCTCGTACCCATATTGGGGATGTAATGGGGACGCGGGGACGGCCAGGAAACGTCCCCTAGCCGTCCCTTTTTTCACATAAACTTTCCGAAACTTCCAGGGGACGTTTTTTGCAGATTCAGGAGACTTAGGGGACGGCTAGCAGTACCCGGTATGGCCAGGACGTCCCCTAACCATCCCAGGGACTGCTAGCCATCCCCTATAGCCCAACAACATCTTACTTTATTTTTTTGTAAAATAACACACTTTTAAATTAAAAAAAAGGGGATGGATGGGCCCACAAGAACCCCCCACCCCTTTAAACAAAACCCAAACCTACTTGACTTATCAAAACAACTAAAAGAAAAAAAATTCTCATTTTGACATTTGCAAACTTGAGGTGAAGAGCAGCAAGTGAAAGAGGAGAGAACAGCAGTTGAAAGGGGAGACTAGGGCATTAAATCTAATTCATTAGAGGTAAGTTCTTCATTTTACATTTGTTTTTTGATTTTTCAATTTGTTTTCTATTTTTCCAAGTTTTTTTCAATTTTTTTATCACATAGGAAGGGCATTGCGAGTTTATTTTTTCCTTTATTTGAATTTGCAGCTCTCTTTTCAATTCTTAACCAAAAAAAATCACGAGCAGTAGTGAGATTACTAGTAATGATAGTGAGGAAGTTGAGGTTCAAATGCATAAAAGATGTAGACATAGAAGTAGAACCCATAGAAGTATGGCAGCCATTGGGGTTTCTTCAGGTAGTGGGAGTGTAGCAAGGCCAACAACTTCAAACCCATTTGAATGTCCTTCTAAAGTCCTTAAAACCTATGCAAAAGACCCATTTAACTTGGAGTCATATATTTTCTATGTTTTTGTCATTTTATACTTGAAACTTGGAGCCTTTGCGTATTTTTTTATATTATATATGTATGTACATTCACAATGAAATCATTTTGAATTTCTTTAATTTGTTTGTCAATTCTCATGTGAAATCTCAATTCAAGTCTAATGTTATGTATTAATCTTCTACAATGTCTATGATGAATGCTTTATCAATGTTATGATATGAATATTTGAAATTTCTCTATATTTTTAAAAAATTCCTTATTTTTTTAACAGCTGTCCCCTGCCGTCCCCTAAAAAATGGCCCAAAAGTACCCCTGTACCAGAAACACGTCCCGCCGTCCCCTGCCGTCCCCATCCCCGAAACTTCGTGGAGCATAGTTCTTAATTATTTTCGATAATTTAGTTTTTTAATTTTTTATAATCAGGATGACTGCAAAAATTATATTTATAATGGAAAAAATGGTAGCCAGTTCGTCAGTAGCACAAGCTATGTGAAATATGGACCAAGTAAGCACATAGAGCATAGTGCCTACAGATTGATATGCACAACCATCCAAACCCATCAAACTAATAAAGCTAATAATTATTATTAAATAATTTAATAAAGCTAATAAAGCTAATAAATCAATAATTATTATTAAGTATCCTAACAATAATTCCATATTTACAGTTTAGGGCATGTGAGAGCTTTATACTATTGCCAGCCCAGAGACATGAAATGAGATAAGACCACACTGAGAGCGAATTCTGAGAATTAAAGTCCATTATCACATACTTGCAGAAATAGAATTAGGTATGGGTATGGGTACAATATGCAAATGTCAAAAAAATTAGCAAATGTCAAAACTTGAAAAGTTAATTCAAATTGCTTTCATAATTCATTATCAATATGCATGTGATATTAAAAAATAGTATACAAGTTTCAACAAAAAGCCCAAAGGCTGCAAGTTTCACTTTAATTGCAATATGAAAATTCAAAAAAATAAAGTACATTGCTGCCCCTAATTTGCATTTCTCAACATTGCATCAAAATCGGAGTCCTTTGAGTCATTGCCATTGTGAGGGTCTACATCATCTGATCGAATCCCAACAAATCTCTCTTGTGCCTTCTCATCAACTTGGGTGGTGTCTTTAGGATCAACATCCCACCTTAAAGCTGGAGTCTTTTGATACTTCAGAGTTTAAGGATCTTGAAATCGAAGAGCACTATGCAAGACCACTATCTTAGTTCGTGAAGAGGTAAGTCTATTCCTCTTGATGGAGTGGATAAAGCCATATGTGGACCGATTCCTCTTTGTAGTAGAGGAACTGGCAACTTGTGAAAGGAGGTGAATGGCAAGCATTCTCAATTGTGGTATTTCCTTTTCGTGCCATGTCCACCATCCAATAGGGTTAGTTTGAGCTAATGTAGCTCTGTCTATCTTTGCCTTTGGTTTATTGAATGTTGGACCATGAAGATTTGTTAAGGCAAGCCATTGTTTGCGAAGTATTGTAGTCTTCTCAATTTTATACATCTTTCGAAAAGCCGCCTTCATTAGCCTTTCTTTCACCTCTTTGTAATCACAAGGAGGCAACCTTCTAGGCTTCAATGCATGCCATTTGGAACTTAATTGCTGCCATATGAAGTGGGGTGTTCATTGTGTTCCTCCTTTGCATCACAGTGAACTTAATATGTTGCTCATATAATCCCAAAGTAGGATCTTTAGCCAAAATTGTTTGTTTTATCTTTCCAAACATGTTGTCAAATGTCTCATATATGTCTCCAAGACTAGGAGAGTGTGTCTCAACATATCTAAGGACATCTAAAATAAGTGAGATGAAAAAGCAAACATATCTACAAAATGCAAACAAAAGGTTCAAAAGAATTAATTGACAAGTTAGAAACCTCAAAAGTTGAACATTGAACAATAAAATTAAAATATGAAAACCAGAAATTTTGTATGAAATTAACAATTTAATATTTAATAAAATCAGCAATCTCTTATCTCATAGTGGACGACCAATCATCATCAAGGATCCTTTGTTTGATGGCATTTCATCCTACTTTATGAATTCACCATCATCAATTGTAGAGGCTCATGCAGCTCAAGTATCATGTCTAACTAAATGAAGCAATTGGCATATGTTTTCTCCACAGGTTTGAGGATTTCTTTATTTGAAAACACCTTGCAGAGAGCAAGTGAGGCTCATGCAGCTCAAGTATCATTTCTAACTAAATGAACTTTTGAATATCTCTAGCTTCTACCACCACTTGCTTTACCTAATCTATTTTTCCTATGTCTTTCAATGCATTATTCAATGATGAACACATGGGGGTCCAAAAGATGTGCTTATAAGCACCCTCTACCATCATACCAATGGAGTTTCCAAACGTGCTGAATCAGTGACCACTTGTACAACATTTGAGGCCCCAACCTCATCTATGGCCTCTCTCAAAATGTTAAATTGGAAGTTTGCATCCTTACGCTTCCCTGAACAACCCATGGCTTTTGGAAAATAAGAGCCAACTAGGCATGTGACAATGATTTTGATGAGTGGCCGATGTCTAATATTTGTCCACCCATCCATCACAATAGAACAACTTGTCTTGATCCAAGTTTGCCTCATATCCTACATTACCATATTAACCTTTGAATAATTTTAGTCTAGGAGGGTAGTTCGTAACTTATGATCTCTAGGGGAGACAAATGAGGGATCAATATAGGCTACATCTTTGATCATTGCTTTAAAGTAAGAGGAACGGGTCACGTGAAGTTGGATGGCATGGGCATAATATTTTTTGGCAATGGAAGACTCTTTTGCATCTTGTGCCTGCACATTATACAAACTTGCAACTGTCCTTAGCTTCTCACTTCCACTAATCTCCCTATTTCCTCTTGAAGAATTTACTGGCATTGTAACACCTTAAGACCTCATTTCTGCTTCCATGTGCAATCGATGAGCCACTACCTTCTCATTCTCCTTTGTGTCTTGAGAAATCTTAATTCCATGGCATTTAACACCTAAGAAATGAGACCATACCCTTGTGTAGCTCCTTGTAAAATCTATCTTGCAAATGTGACACAACCACACCTTTACTCCCCCCTGAATTTTTCTTTTTGGTATCTAGGGCTGTCACAAGTTGAAGAAGAGTTTTTTTTTGGTTGGTATGTGTTATCCACAGTCCATCATATTAGTTGTGCAAGCTTCTGGTTTAAACTATGCAGGTTTTTAGCTGGCGTTCAAACTAGGTTTTGTTTGGGTTAAAATGGCCCTTGGCATAAGTTCTCAAGATATCAGAAGTGCACTCAAATGAATTTGGTGGTTGTTCACCTCCACCCCAACACGTTTCCACACTTTGATGGGACTGAAACTTTTACATTTATTTCAGTTTCTTCTACTTCATTGTCACTACTATCATTTTCACTGCTGCTTATATTGGTTTTATGAGATATAATGAAACTTTAAACTGAAAAATGAAAAAAAATAGACATTTCTTATTTTAAGCTTTGAAAAAATTTGAAATAAATAAAAGGATAGAATGACTTACCTCTTTCAAGAAATTGCTGTCTCACACTATCAAATATGTTTTGGATTCGACCTCTCTTACAACAGCTCCTTCAAACTTCACTAAAAAAATTTGTTTCTTCGTCAAACACTGCTTCAATATTTTTTGACAAATGTAAAATGAAATGGCATTCAAATGAGGTTTGTTTTTCCTCGTTCAGGGCAATCTAGGTGTGGGGGCCCACCAACAATGATTAAAACATTGTTTCTTAAATGCTTTGAGTGTTTTTAAAAATGTGTTGCTTTTTACTGGGGATGGCTGTCCGTCCCTTTTTCTTCCTGCATGTCCCTGCGTTTTGGAAATGTTTTTGGGTGATTTTGGATCTTTGGCGATGGCTTGGGGACGTTCTCATGTTCTGTATATGTTTCTAGGCAACTTTGGATTTTTGGGGATGGCTTGAGGATGTCCCCGATGTGCACCCCTCTGCCCCCAGAATGTTCCAAAAATAGGAACCCCAGAATGTTCCAAAAATAGGGACATGTCAAAAAAGCTGGGGACGTGTCTCTAGGTTTCTTTGAAATAAAGTGAATGTGGTTCAATTTGGAATCTGGTTTTGTGGTGAATCATACCAGGGAATGATTTGTTTTTCTGCTGATTTGGTAACCTAGTCAAATACCACAATCCACACAGCCCTGCATTGACATGATTGTTTGTGCACATTGTAAGAAGCCTTTTCTTTCCTGTGCATGTACCAGGAAAGTGACCTCCAAGTCCATGCACATTATTCCTGAGCATGGTTCCAGCATTGCCTTCTCCACTAACACAGATCTGTTGAAGGAGCTGTTCCAATATACACAAACGCTACTTCCCCATCTACTCATGCCCTGTGGCAGTACCAGGATGAGGAGATCCCTAGACTTTCTGCAGGAATACCAAAACTGGATGCAACGCACTTTTACAGAGACATTTCTATTTAAAGAAGAGTAGAGATTGACTGCTTAGAAAGGTCTTTGGAAGACTTAAAAAAGCTAGCTATTATCTTGAATGATCTTGTGAGAGTATAAATGTTATTATCAATTGCTAGTGTTCCAAAACTTCTTCATTCACTTTCTTTGTATCTGAAGCTGTGCTATTGAATTTATAGTTGTTCTAGAAGATTTAATAGGTTTAGCCGTGTTACTTATTGTTGACATTGGCTTGTAATGTTAATAATTTTTTGAGCGTAAAGGTTCATTATGTGGGAATTGCAGCAGAAAATACTAAATGGCATCATTCTTGATGGTATGCATTTACTTGCAGGTTGATGCTGTTGTTTACTTGGTTGATGCTGCTGATAAAGAAAGGTTTGCTGAGTCGAAAAAGGAGCTTGATGCTTTACTTTCAGATGATTCATTAACAAATGTGCCTTTCTTGATATTGGGAAATAAGATTGACATACCATATGCAGCATCTGAGGAAGAATTACGCTACTATCTTGGGTTAGCAAATTACACAACTGGTAAAGGTAAGGTAAACTTGACGGACTCTAATGTTCGTCCAATTGAAGTCTTCATGTGCAGCATTGTTAGAAAAATGGGTTATGGTGAAGGTTTTAAGTGGGTGTCTCAGTATATTAAGTAGGTTAATGACTGAGACAAGTTCTTTCTTGTATTTAGCCAATGGTACAACAATATCTGAATCGAGTTATCTTAAATTGGTTAGTTTTGGGGCGGTATTTGTTAATCAAGTTGAATAAATCATGGCACAAAGGACTTGTGACAAAAAGAAAAAAGCTGTTTGATATAGTACTTTTAGCTCATGGTGAGGTTATCATTTGTCAGGTATGTCCCTGACAAAATGAATTTTCTAGTATGAGATTGTTTGTTTCAAAAACCATCAAGAAGAAGAAATAGCTGCTCATTATCTTTCGGAAGAAGCTTTCGTTGGTTCTGTGCAACAGTTTTTTTTGCAATGTGATAAAACAATGAATATTATTTTGTCTGCCAATTGAGAAGTTTCTATTTTGCAGCTATAAAAAGCTTTGAGAATTTTTGAATAAAGTTTCTATTTTTAAATTTTTTTCGTTAAATTAGTTTCAATTTCCATGGGCTTTCATCGTTGAGTAAATTTTGTTATATATGTCACAAGCAATTGAAATTCGCAAGCTATTAAGAAATTTACCCTTTTGTCAATTACGATAATGCACTGCTTATTCGACGGTTTCAAACTTATGCATAATAATTTGTTTGCTGTTCATGGACTACTTTTGGAATTATGAAGCTATTTGAAAAAAATCAACTTTTGGTTAGTAATAAATCCATACTATCTGTCGCCCAATACATTTAAAGTAATAATTTAAATAGATCTAGCCTAAGATTCAGTGTCTTCAGTTGATGTAGAAAGCACGAGTGTGGCCGATGAACAGAAATGAAAACTCAATTTATAATGGAAGTGCTAAAAGAGTGTACAGATTGATGAACGCCAAACTAATGGATTTGTAGAAAAAACATTTGGATAGAAGAGGTACAAATTAGAGAATGAATTTGAAGAGACAAATTTCTTAGCTGATAACAACTTTTATAGCAATGGCCAAATGAATCCAAATGGGTTTATACATATTTGTGTTTAGGTTTAATAAATAATAGCACAAATAGAAGTGAAGGTAGTTTTTGAGGTGATGAGCAAGGGAGATCTATTTTGTGTCTGTGAGAGCTAATCATGCTGCAAGTAAGAAAAAAGACACATGGTAACTGTGCTATTCTGGTTTTACTGATTGGATATTGGTAATAGGTAATTAAAAGCCTTTTAATCACAATAATATTCGAGTACTAGATTAATATTGTAATTTAGATCTTTATTACGCGTCAACAAGAGATGAAAACGAAAGTCAGAGATCAACTTCAGTAAATTAAAGAACAAGTGCTTTAATTTCAGTCTGTTGGCAATGTTTGTCAAAGCAAAATTGTTAAATATATGAAATGATGGTCTCTTCCAGCCATCTAACAGCTGCTTTATATTGATGGTTAGCCTATGTTTCTTATTCAGCTATTTGTTGATAGCTCTTATTGTTTGTAATCTGTTTTGTTTCAATAATAAAAGTCAGTGGCAGCAAGATACATCAAGTAAATAATAAAAAATTAGAATATTGAGAAGGTGATATTTAAAAAAATAAAATTTAAAATATTGAGAAGGTGATATTTAAAAAATAAAATTTAAAATATTGAGAAGGTGATATTTAAAAAAGTAAAATTTAGAATATTGAGAAGGTAACATTTAAAAAAATAAAATTTAGAATATTGAGAAAGTGATATTTAAAAAAATCAAAATATGAAAATGATTTAGTGTTGACAATATTATTAAAATATTTATGCATTTATATTACAGGCAGAAGATTTATTATTCTACAAAATTAAAATAATTATTCAGATGCATTTACTTAAACAAAGAAGCGTTAACTTATAATGGCAGCAACGGGAAAGCTCTTGGATGTAAATAAAGAGGAAAGCATTAAATTTTAAAATAATTCTGAAGTAAATAAAATATGGAAATAATAAAAAGATATTAGTTTTTTTAATATATAGTAAATAATAGTAAAGAAAATAAAATAATTTCTACTAAAATACAAAATAATTTAGGCTAAAAGCACAAGCTTTTAGAGTTAACCAAAAGATATTATCCATCAAATGATTTAACTGTTGTCTTGTGCTTGCAAACTCCTTCCTAGACAAGGGAGACATTATTATCTAAAAATTATCTTCCAAAAAATCCTTAACGTGCAACTTGAAGAGACAACTTCGAAACATTCTTCTTCACTTTCGTGGAAGATCTAAGAATCATTTGATGGTTGATCTTTACCTCACAATGATCCTTCATTTTCATTGTTGTCAATTATTGTTCATGGCACTGATCGGCTTGCAGATCTTTAATTGGAACATTTTCTATGATGTTGTCGTCTCACCTTTTGAAGCTTCAAACCCTAACTTGGATCTGTTGATCTGTGAAGAAGGCTTTGTTACAGGTTTTCTTATCGACATTATCATTTGCTACTATGAGAGCGGTTTCACATTCCCTTTCCGTGGTTAACGAGGCTTCCGATTCTTCTTTGCCACCAAAATATTGGTGAGCAACTTCAGACCCCTCACATTCTTGCCTCGGAAAATAGAGAGATGATTGCTCCTAGTCCTTTTCCACTAAGTCAGTTGAGAAGAATGACCCCTTTTAGGGCAAAGGGGAGGCCAAACGACCATTCACGTAATAGTAGCAACATGGAAAAGAAATATTCACATAATCCAATTTCAAAATAATTTCCTTAGGCAATTTTTTCTCAAAATCCATATCGACATAAATTTGTGCGTACATAATATGGGAATGCTGTGCAATTTCTTGAGCAATGTCCAAGTAAGAAGTAACCAAATATTAGATATGAGGGTGACAACTATGAAGTAAGAATTGAGAAGGTAGATATGGGAGGGTTATCACGATTTGAGGCTTACCTCATGTCCTCATGCGGTGCTTAGCTTATTTTGGCCAGCAGCCACTGCTAAATAGCCACTGCTCAACTTATTTAGGAGTTATTTGTCGAGGCACAAAAAATTAAAAAAAGGAAAAAAAAGTAAATCTTAAAAAAGAGGGAAAAAAAAATTGTGGAGCCACAAAAATTAGAAAAAGAAAAAAGAAGTAAATCTTCAAAAAGAACGAAAAAAATTTGTGGAGCCATGTGGATTGTTAACAATATGTTGTTTATCTCCAAGCCCCTTTTTTTCCCGCTGCTCCATTAAAATAAGAAAAGATTCCAAATTATCCTTTCCCAACAATAAAATTTATGCATAGGAATGCTTATTTCCAGCCCGCCCATTTTCCCACAGCTTATTTTCAATTCCTAAACAGTAGCCCCTCTATTAAAATAGGAAAAGATTCCAATCCTTTCCCAACAATAAAATTTATGCAAATAGACCCTTTTTTTTTCACAATTTATTTTCAATTCCTAAATAGTAGCTGCTCCATTAAAATAGGAAAAGATTCCAAATTATCTTTTCCCAACAATAAAATTTATGCATAGGAACACTTCTACTGCTTAAATTTAAGTGGAAAATAAAGTTAACCAACCACATAAGGAGATAAGATTAGAATAGTCTATCATCCAAAGACATAAACTCCACAATGAAGAATATCTGAACACACCGAAAGATGTCAAACTTTTCTTTCAGATCCAATCCCAATGAAGAATATCTGAACACACCGAAAGATGTCAAACTTTTCTTTCAGATCCAATCCCATAAGCTGTTAAGATGTGGTCAAAATCCATTGAAGTTTCCAACTAAAGCATTTTGTTGTAAAGTCTTTTTTCTCTCCAAAAATCCACTTCTTTATCATAGTCGAAAACTAATTATGGAATTTTATCTGTCCCATTTGCAACCATGCCTCCGTTCCATATTGGAGATTCGCACCCCTTTCTGTGGGAATCCATAGCCGAAGGGATAACATACGAGAATCCAGATTTCTTTTAAGAGCCTTATCGTTACACTATCCATTCTCAAAAAAATATTCCCTTCTTTTGCGTAAGGCATCACTAAATGATTTAGGAGGAGGAATCAGAGGATCTGTAGCAATAGGGCATGAGTTGGATCTTCCAAGATCAAATCTCGGGTGATTAGAAGCGAAGCCAGAGTCATCTGCGCACATAAGAAGGGGCCATTTTTGAGAAGTCGTGAAACCAGGTTGTGATATTTGGAATAGTTGCCACCGCAAGATTCATTACACACATACCATGGGAACTAAGCATAAAGCAGTAGAAACCCTAGCAGAATTTTGGGAGCGACCGGCAAACTTTGGATGCAAATTATATATTTATCTATCTATAAATTAGTACCTGCACTGAAAAAAGGTGCAATGGTTATGTTGTATTTTATATAATATGTGTTTGAGAAGAGGTCTATAATTGAATTAATAAGTGTTAATTAATTTTTTTATACAATATTATAAGTGTGTATTAACTATTTGTTTACAATTTATAGATATTGATACAACAGTAGGTGGCGAGTTTAAGATGAGTGACATCATTGTAACAATATTTGATGTCATGCAAATTGAGATTTTCAATATTGATTTTTGGGTATAGAATTGGTGCTGCAATAATAAATAATATAAGCTAGAGTAGAGAAGTAAGTTTAATCCATATGTTTGTATCTTTTTATAAAGACATTCTTAAAAACAAATGGACAATTGGCCACATTTCGATGCTCCCAATAATCATAAGTTAGTTGCCCTCAACCTCAATCGAATTAACATTATGCTAAAATCTGATATTAACATTTCAAACAACATTTTAACAAAAATTGAGATCAAACCTCTTTTGTGTTGGACACTCAAAGTCAACCATGAGACATCATGGAGTTGAACTTGTCTAGATTGCCTTTAGGTGGCCCATTATAACTTATTTGTTTTAAAGTTCATAAGCATGCTCCATTAATGGAAGATATTACTGAATAATAGCTACAATATTTATAAAATAACCTTTATTGCTATCTTAAACATTGTTAAAATGGTAAAAAGATAGAAAACTGCATATAATTAGAATATTTTTTATAAATAGCATTTTAAAAGTTCATATTTACCATTTCCATAATTATTTTTTTAAATAAAGTCAACCAATTTGCAACACTAACAAAGATTACTTGAAACCTAATGACAATATTCTATAACAATAGAGAAAGTTGGTGGCCTCAATGTACAAGCAAAGAAGAATTTGTGGTATACTTGAAAGTAACTTCAAGTAACAAGGAATGCATATTTATATAGTTTAGTGAAATGAAATAAACTTAGACAAATCTACTTCATGAGATTAAGATGAAATTAAGGATTACTTATCAGGGATAAAATAGTTTTTCATAATATAAGATATGATAAGATTTTGATTAATTATTATCACTATGCAACACATTGAAAAATATTAATTGCATTTTTTATCTCCAATTTTTACTATCTAATATCTTTATCTAAAAAATCAAAACAATTAATAATAAGTGCTAAATAGTGGAATGAAATAAACTTAGAATGGATTTTTTCCTTGAAGAAATTATGGATTATTTGTGAAAGATAAATATTTTTTTTAATAAGATTAGATATGATTTCTCATCATCCAACACATTGAAATGTATTAATTGCAATTTTGTCTCCATTTTTTATTATTTAATATTTTTATCTAAAAAAACAAAACAACTAATAATAAGTGTTAAATAGTGAATGAAATAAACTTACACAAATCTAAATTTTTCCCTTAAATAAATTATGGATTATATAATAAGATAAAATAGTTTCTTAATATGATTAGATATGATAGGATTTTGGTTAATTATTGTTATTATCCAACATGTTGAAATATATTAATTGCAATGTTTATCTTCAATGTTTTTTTTTGATATTTTATTCTCAAAAATCAAAATAATTAATAGTAAGTGTTATATAATGACAAGTAATTATTTTATTTTATGTATTTTAAATTTGTTAATCCAAAAAACAAAAATCTACTTTCTATTTTCATATGCAATGATTTTTTATTGATTTTTCCAATTATTTAAAAAGTGGATAATATCACAAAATTCTATTTTGATCTAATAAGTCATACACTCATTTTTTATTTATTTTATGTAGATTATCTTGAAGATATATATATAGTTAATACATAATTATAATTTTTTTTAATTAATTAGATTTTTTAAAATTGGTTGGAATTTTTTCAAGGCGTGAGAAATACTTAATTAAGTGGCAGTGCCCACACTAAATAACCTAGTGGCTAATTAATTTAAGAAAATAAATAAACACAATTTTGAGTAGTCACAAATAAATCCTAAAATAGTTCAAATAAAACCAAAATAAACAATGTAAATAAAGAAATAATTAGTAAAGATATTATTGGTTGATAGGTGAAGTTGAATGGTTATGAATAAGTTCATTAGGGTATAAGTCTTGTTTAGTGCAAGGTCTTGACACCATAAGAAATGAGGTTGAGATTGTGCTTGGGGTAACTTTGGTAGAATGAATATTCCTCAAACTTGTGCTCTCATTTATACCACAAGAGTGATAACTTTCAATATATTTTTTAGATAAATATTTTAATATATCAAATACCAAACATATTAATATTTAAAATATTATTTTTAGATATACATGTCATTTGAAAGTAGAATTAATATTTAATATGATTTAATGGTGGATTATTTATGTATGGTATCTCTTTGCTCTTTTTTAAACATATGCATTTAAGGTACCTATATTAGTAACTAATACAATCATGTTATCAATAGATTATGCTTTTGATGTTTATATATACATGCATACACTATGCTTTCTTAAAATCGAAGATGATTCAAATGAATGAGGGTTGCTTGTTAAATACACCATTTAAGTGTGGACTTTGAAATAATTCACATTTTTTTCTTTTTTATTTGAATAAGAAAAATTCAATTACATAAAATGTTACAAAACACCTCAATTATGATTTGCAAGAGAGGGAAACATGAGTCTAATTGAAGAAATTTGAATTTAAAAGTTTTGGGGTTAGATCCATGTGTGCAAAAGTGAAGTCAATTATGCATGAATATCTAATCTAGGCCAATGCAACTAGATATAAAATTAAATTTGGATCATAGAGATGGGTTATGATTGGGCAATGCTAAGATAAGGTTATTTATTAGATTTCCACCTAAAATTTAAGTCAATACATTAGAATGACCAAGTGGTGGGTCCAAAACATGTGAACTAAAATGAGGATACATGATGGAGTAAATCAAGGAGAACAAGAAAGTTAAATATTTAGCATAATTTGTGTTCTTTTTGGTGTGAGTGTTCCATCTCAAGAGCATACAAACACAAAATAACTTTTTAATAAATAATAACTAGGGAAAATGATCTAATATTTGCCCATCCTAACTTTGCACACCTTAAGTTGCTAAACAATACATCAGATTTCAACGATTTTTTTTGGTTTCTTCGTATGTGACTTAAAAGCTTAAAACCATTGTTTCAACTTTTAGGTAATTAGGATGAATGGAGAACAAGAAAGTTAAATATTTAGCATAATTTGTGCTCTTTTCAGTGTGAGTGTTCCATCTCAAGAACATACAAACACAAAATAACTTTTTAATAAATAATAACTAGGGGAAATGATCCAATAGTTCCCCACCCTAACTTTGCACACCCTAATTTGCTAAACAATACTTCAAATTTCAACGATTTTTTTGGGTTTCTTCGAATGTAACTTAAAAACTTAAAACCATTGTTTCAGCTTTTAGGTAATTATGTTAAATGCAAGAGGATTTGTTATGTGCACAAAGTTTAAAAATGACCATTTAGAAGTGATGCCCAATATCTGTTCATGCAGACCCAATAATCGTGCTCTACAACCACCAAAAATATTTGCGCAAATGATCCAATACATATTTGTAATAATTTTTTTGACTAAAATTGGAGAACTCTTCCAAATGACTATTCAAATTTTAATTATTGGATATAAAATTGCACAACTCTTCCAATTAACTATTTAATTTTTCTGCTTTGATTATCAAGTAAACTGTAACGATGTATTTCCAACTCTTAATTCAATAAAAAAAAATTCAAATTTTAATTATTGGGTATACAAGTGGACAACTATTGATGCATGTAGATTATCTTAGTGAGCTTAAAATTATCATACATTATTTTTTTAAAAGATCATAATTGGTGGATTAGGTGAATAAGAATATAGTGGTTATTAATACATAGGCACTTATTGTGTCCTTTTCCCCTATTAAACATTTAAAAACAAACATAATCTAACTACTAAATTGTCCGTATACAACCATATGTTAATTAAAAAAACCATAAATAAATACAAAATATTGATCATACCTAATCTTTTATCTATATTAAAGGTAAAAGTACATATATAATACCATAAATTAATGTATGAAGTTGAAAATGGCTTTACACGCAAATCTTGTGTTTGTTATGTGCCAGCTGTCACCTGCAACGGTCCCAGAAACTAGGGGTCATGTTTTATTTTCATTTAAGGCCTGCCCTGACACGTCACAGCCAACATAAAAAAGCCCAGACATTATTATCATCCCGACAGCGCCATTTTTGGCGTCCTTAAGTAGGCATGAATCACAATTGTAATTTACGCCGAAGGCGTATCCTTACTTGAAATGCACAAGCTAAGTTTGATCATCTGACGGCTCGAATTACCTTCCGACCATAGAAATAAGGTTGACCGTTCATCGCTGATATTTTATTTTTCGCTGTCCTTCGCCGTTCAGTGGCTCCAATATTTGCCAAAAGCGTATAAGCCACTTCTCCTAACGGCCAGAAATCATGATAATACACGGCCAGATTTGAAAGGCTTCTGGTCAGACAGATGTTGACAACGCCAGTGGATTTAAGTTAACACCATTGTTTAATGTTAATTGCAGAAGGATATACAAATTTTATTGTTTTCTTCGTTGAAGCGATCGGAGCCACACACAGAAATCTACACTTATTTGGGTACTCTGATCTGCATTTTGTGGTCGATCTGTCAGATATTTGACAGAAGTCCGGGTAAGTTTCACTTTGCAGAAAATGTATGTTATAGTGAGAAGTGTTTTTCTACTTTGTTTTGATCGGTTTGTTTGCCCGGTTGAAAATGTTTGATCGGATGCGAAGCCTATGGATTTAGTAGAAATTTCAGTGCCGATTTTATCATTTTTTAGCCGTTCTTTTCCTGCTTTCCTGGCCGCTATTGGTCTCCTTCCTCGCTGGTATTGAGCTTTCACTTCTCCAATTTGGCGATATACAGCGTGAAAATAAGGTTTCTACGAGGGTTTTAAAGTATGTTTATTGAAATGAAAATTACGGCCAAGATCCTAAAAATAAGCACATTTAGGTTTAAACATTACGGCATTCTAATAATAGATCAAAAATTATCTTCATTGATCTTCCCGAGACTTCTTCCGCGTACCCATTGCACACTAAGGTGCGATTGCTAGTTTAATATTTGTTTAATTAGTACAAATAGTTTTAAAGTGTTATTGGAAGATTATAATAATAGATAAATTGTTATGTTGGTCAAATATTGTATTTTTTTCAAGTCATTTAGGGGAGAGGATCAAGTAGTTGTGCACCCTAACTTCGTGCTTCTAATTATCCTACGTGGAAATTTCAAATCACTCCCAATTTTTTACAACTTACTTGGCAAGTCCCCTACTTATACCTTTCGTTTTAGTGCCACATCATCAAATATGATGCCACATCAGCATGCTTTTTGTCAAGATGTAGTTGACCAATACTTGTGCATTCACATCATGGATAGTTGAGTGCTATGTGGCATCACATGATTGGTTGCTTTTTATATCAAAGGAATACATTTTGTTTAATTATGGTAGTCATGTCACAACTATTGGTCATTATATAACAACTATTGGGCATTCTATAAACAACTACTATCACAACTATTGAAACATGCTCTACTATTGGGTCCTCTCCCCTATGCAGTATTTGGTCTATTGAGCTATTTATTAGTTGATAGGTTATATTTTCTAGCACTTTTGAGTAGAAGTGTTTTCACATTGGAAAATAGGAAAATGTTATCAAGAAATAGGTTTTAGCTATTGGTAAATGAGTTTCTATCGTAGTTTTTATTCAATCATCATCTCTTTGAATGATTTTTTCCATGTCTACCACTTAAAATCAAATCATATTGTTCATGTATATAATTTATGCATAAATTTCAGGTAACCCACCCATGAAATTTGCATCAAATCTTCTTGATATGGCTGTCATGAAATGATAACTATCCCTTGGCTTCTTTGAGCTCTATTAATTGTCCCATGTCATGGAAACTATGTGTTGGTCTTGAGTCAAATCTCCAAGGGGCCTTTGTCATGGTAGTCACAAGATTGCTATCTCACTTTCAATGTCACCTACCATGCATTTTTTGACTACCATGTTATGACAATTTACTTATCATTTTGTGTCTTTTAAGGTGGATGATTGACACCATACATAATGATTATTAGAAATACTTGGATCTGTGAGGACTTATCTTTGTTCTTTGGTGTTGTCCTTGAAATCCATCTAGGTTCTTGTGGACTAGGACCTTCAAACTTTATCCTGCTATCCTTTGATCTTTGGTCATTCAACCTTCATCTCAGACTTCTATCATACATTAAAAACTATTATCTTAGGTTTGTACTATCATCTCTTTTAGACTCATCCACTCAACTCCTTTGAAACCAAGATAACTATCCTCTTGTATGACAGTACCATCTTAGGCCTACATCATGTGCCTTACTCTATATGATTCTTTGATACCGCCAACTTCTACATGCAATAGGTTCTCATCTATTTATCATTCATTCATTTATGAACTTTCCTCCTATTGACTTCCCTTCTTGGGGATTGTCACTTGTGATTTTTCATAATGAATCCTTTGATATTTATTGTAGGTATTTCTTCTGTCTTGGTTTGGTCTAGCTTGATAGGTAAAACCTTGTCCATAGCTTGGAAACATGTGTCATTGTTGTCTCCTTTAAAGTCACTAAATAGTACTATTATGACCATCAAAATTTCATTAAATTGTACTTTAATAGGTAAATGTGTCTTTACCTTCATAAGTCATGCACTCTTTTAGACTGTCATTCTAGCTTCTTATGCGTGATTTTTATGAGATACTTAAAAAAACTTTGGCTAAGTCCATGGAATTTCTATGTTGCATACTCACTGTCATCACACTATTAATTATGACTGTAGTTGAGGCTTCATCTTACTCTCACCTTCTACTTTTGCTCTTTTCATTATGATCACAACTTCTCATTCTTCTTGGCCCTTGGCATTATGATTGTGTCTTCTCATTATTCATGGCCCTTTTAGTAACCATCTATAGGTCTTATTGGTATTCTAACATGGTCTTCTACGAGTTCTTCATGGATATTAGACAACTTTTTTACTCTCACTATTACTACTATGCTTCTACTCACATAGTTTGAGATCTGCTCCCTTAAAATCTACAACCAGGTTCTCATTGTCATCTACCTTTTGAACCCTTATGAAACTTGTATATTCCATGCAACTTTATCTAATGATTGTATCTTCTTGACAATAATGTCTAAGGTTTATAATGATAACAAAACACCATAACACTTGGGCAAGGATTTTGACATATAATTAGGTTTTAATAACCCTACACAGAATTTTTAGAATCAACAAAAGATATAAAGTATTCTAATTGTGTTTTGAGGCTTAACAAGAACAATGGCTTGACATGGATTTAACCTTTAATGATATCAAGTTTCCACAACCCATAATGTTCTTTGCAATGATTTATGGCTTTGATTGTATGAGAATTTTTGCATCAATGTTTTGAATCACAAGGTAATATCTTGACAACACAAGGTAATATCTGCAGAAAGTGAAAGATAAATACATAAGTTTAGCAATATGGGTGAAGGGAATACATGCATGGAAATCTTTGAAATTGAGCAACATGTCTAAAAATCCCTTTATTCTCTACAACATGCCCCTATCCGTCTATTGTGTGTCTTCCTTATGCCAAAGCTAAAGAGGACCCTTTCAACAAATCTAGAAATTGTCATGCAATGTACCCCCTATCTCTTTGTGAACCAACAAATGTGGTGAATCCATACTGTTTAGACTCTTTTAGTGCCACCATAGCAATGACAAACAAAGAGTGAAAAAAAACCATAAATTTCATGTTACGTGGGTCAAATGAAGATAAAAATAAAACTTTTTCTTTACATTGGCACCTAAGACTCTTAAAACTTTGACAAAGATTGAATTTTATAGAATTTCTTAAATAATTTCTTAAGGAAAAAATATATTAAGATGGTAAATATCAACAGTCCTTTTCTTTTCAATCATTTTCAATCCCTAGTCATGAATTTTGCTTCAAAATATATGTCAAGTATTGAGTCATCGACGAGTTTATTAAGTTTTAAAAATTGTGTCAGCCTTCAAAGTTCTCACAACCTCGTCGACTTTTGACAAGGTTTTCACATCTTTTTTGGAACCCAAAAGGACTATCACAATCTCTATGGATTTGAAATAATGTTTATGTCAATGTCTTCTTTAAGTTTTAGAGTTTGTGTCAAATGTTGATGAAATTTTCTATCTCTTTTTGAAGGTGAAAGAGGGATTTTTGAAAAATGATGCTGGAGATCTCTTATAGTTTTAGAACCTTCATTGAACATCAATAAGGTTGTCGCAACATTGTAAGAGCTCAAAGTAATATTCAAAACCTCAAAAATATTAAGAAACATAAAGAGTTTTGAAATCAATGTTGGAGCCCAAGGATATTTTGGATCGCCCTCTTGTTGGAAAATGAATGGAAAGTGTTTTGCAAAATAGTTTTGGCACTTGGGAAAGGTTTCAAAACCTATGTCGATTCTCAAAAATCTATTCATAATGATCATAAACTTAATTGTAAAGCTTCATGAATGACTCATTGAAGATATAAGAAGCAAGTTTCGAAAGGGTTATGGCAAATCCTTTTCGCCGACTTTAAAACTTGGTTCCAAAATTGTCATCGGAAGTTGAAAAGGTTTTGGAAACCCCTGAAACTTTCAACAAGCAAGTTGAAGAAGCATTCATTTCAAATTGAATTGGGAGCCATCAATGGGGTGGGTCTTCACACATGCCAACATTAAAGACACCATTAATTCTCTCACAAAGCATGAGGACATTAAATGTAGGTTAATAGAAGATCGATTTTAAGCAAAAAGAACACAATTTAGCAAGCCTTTATTGAGAGATGATAGAGCATTGTAAAAGAAAACTACATAGTGCATCTTAATTGCTTTGTAAAAAATATTTTGAAAGAAATAGAAAACAAAAATCCCTCCAAAATCCAAAGGTACATAGTTTCTCTTTATCCTCATAATTCTCAAAGAAGGGAGTTTTAGTTTCATAAAGCAAGTTAAATGAAAAATTGTTCCCCACAAAATTTCTTGCCCAATATAAAAAATCCCCTAGATTTGCTTAACTTTGTGTTGAAAATTTTGATTTGCTCCCTTTATAAATTATTCTTGATAAAAATTAAGTACAAATATATGTGATATGATCATCTATTAGCATTGGAAAGTAGATTTCCTAAAATTGGAGATGAAAATTTAGGGCACATGAACCTAGAAGAATTTTGGAATAGAATGGGTAATGAAAACATGTCACCAATTACACATAAATTAGTGGAGGGTGGGCTCCTACAAGCAACATGATTTCTTGTGGCCATGCAATGCACATACTTCATTTTGGAGTGCATGAAACATTATGATTCCTAGACTAGATAAGTACAAATATCAAATGACAAGGTTATAGCTAAATTGGATGGAGAATTTCTTAGTGTAACTCTTAGGCTACCCCAAAGAGTTTTTTTTGCAAACATAGACAATACCATAGAATGCCAATACTTCATGAGAAAAGGGTGTGTCTCGCAACACCATTGCAAGACGCTAGTTAACAATTCCTAAGAAGGTGAAGTCACTATTATCAAAGAACTTGCATAGATCACAATTCACCAATGATATCTCATATATCATTGTGCTTCTTCATAAATTAGTTGGTAATGAGGATGCTAATAATTTTTAAGATTAGATGTATTTTTTTTAATAATTTTCATTGTTAATAGAGAGAAATTCATTAATTGAGGTAACATAATCAATAAAAAGATTCATAGTTAGCTCAACCAATTCTAATTCAATAAATTCTTTTACATGTATTCATATTTGTTTTATGCCATTACCAATATGAGAGCCTAGCCTAGATTAGTTACCATGGACAATTTTTATGAAGTGACCCAAATTTATGATCACTATCCACAACTCCAGTTAGAACATAGCTACAAAAGTTTCAGAAGAGTGAATGATGCATTCACCATGCATGTTGTGCAAGAGCTACAAGGTGATATGAGTGTAAGGGTGTCTCTAAAAGTTGCACAATGCTTTAAAACATATGCGGGCTATTTTATCCAATTTCAAATACTTACATCATAATTGGGGGCTTCAATGGGTTTCCATATACATTTCCTAGCTATGTAAGTGATAAATTTGTTCTTATTGAAGCCCACAGACAAATCAATGAAGTTAAAAAAATGTTTAAAGAAAGGAAAAAAGTAGGAATTCCATTTCCTATTGGGCTAGCTCACTATCAATGTAAATCATTGTTTGAAACATTGAATATTGAGAGATATTTGGTGAAAGTTACCATGCACTTTAATGTCATGAGATTCCCATTTGATAGTAAGAATTATGTCAAGATCAACCTACAACTTGGACTAGGTTTCCATCACCTTCCTCAAGTTGAGGACTAACGGGTTGATTATGAGAATGCATATGAAGTAAAGAAAAAATATTGGATAAGATTTCATCTCTAAAAAAATAGAAACTTCAAGTTAAATTGGCATACCTAAGATCTCGAGGTTGATGAATCAAAATTTTTGATCCCACCTATTTCAACCATATTCAAACACAATCACTCTTTCCCATCAATTGGGGTTTCAAAGAAGTAAATAATTTTGAGGAAAGGATGACATCGATTCTCAAAAGAACATGGTAGTGGGTGATGAAGAAAACAATAGAAAAGTCAACCACAAAATATTTTGAGAAGAAAGAAATTACAATCTAGAAAAAGAAGAAAAACAATCAGCTCCTTCCCATC
Source organism: Sequoia sempervirens (assembly GCA_007258455.2). Lineage (NCBI taxonomy): Eukaryota > Viridiplantae > Streptophyta > Pinopsida > Cupressales > Cupressaceae > Sequoia > Sequoia sempervirens. The sequence goes on from VDFB02266630.1 coordinate 97,012, forward strand.
CTTATCAAATATCTCTCAAACTACTAGTGGAGAGGAAGGATAAGAAGATGAAGATCCTCAAAAGAGGAGGAATCCCAAGAGATCATGTAAAGATATATCCAAGGGAAAAGTAAAGAAAGAGAAGGAGAAAGAGAAGTTAGAGGATATTCAAGGAGAGTAAGGACAAGATGATGCTATTGACGTCACTTCCTCCCCTTCTCAGGTGGGTACCTCTTTATCCTCTTCATTTCATTCATCACCAATTTTCTCATGAACTGATTCAAACCAAACTCGTCCTACTCAACCCAATCCTACACCTCTCTCTTCACTTGACATCTCATCTCTTGATAAGATTAGGCCTTTGTTCACTACACCCACACCTATGAGACCATTTCAATACTCTCTTAATATCACTAACACTTCATCTAGTATTCCATATAGTCTCTCTTCTTTTTGGTTACAATAGACACTTTCAAAAAAGGAAAGCAATTCAATTAAATGTTCCTTAACTTTATGTTGTTTCCAATTTGTTCCAAAGATCACCTCACCTAAGAAGGCCAAAACTAATTTTAAGACGATGGAGTCCACATCTAATCATATGTATGTAGAAGTAGCTGGGTGATCCCACAATACTAGTTTACAATTTTAGGCCAAACTAGACACTGAACTAAATTTTTCTATCTAAATCTTCACTTTTGGGCACCTATAGTGGCTAAACCGTGAGGAATTTGAAGATGATGCAAATTAGTGATTTTTGACATTTTTTCTGTAAATTCTAAATATATTTTTTTCAATTTTTTTTGAATAAGATTGCACTTCTTTTTCCATCTCATTCGAAAACTAGTTTTTTTTCAGTAAACACCATTTTTAAGGAGTGATGCTCACCGTATACAACATAACTTTTTTTCCATCAAGGATAAAATTCTATTTTTTTCGAATTAAGATTTGTAACTACGATATCTAGCGCTTTCATTTGGTTTCATAGTGTTTTATTGAATTTTTTTCCTTAATCAAGTTTCAAAGTCAAACCAATTACAATTCAGACACAGGCAGACCGTATACAACATATTTTTTTTGTATGTATCGAAATTCAATTTTTTTTTGTTGGATCAAGGACTTCAATATCTAGTGCATTGATATTTTTTATTTTATTTTTTGATAATCTGCTATTTTTCCACATGTGCATAATAGAGAGCATGATTTTTGGTGAAAAACCTATGTTTAATCAAACTAAAAAAACAAATACATCATAAAACCAAAACATATTAAAATTATATTTGTTGGATAGCTCGTTCCGAGGACTACTATCATCCACTTGGTTCTGTGAAGTCTCCTCCATTTTCATCCTCAACTCGAGCTTCGAAGGGAAAATTTTTGGAGAAATTTGGTGCCAGAGGGGGAGAAGGGGCAAAAAGGGGGGTTCAAATGAACCTAGGTTTGAGTGAACCCCCCTTGGAGGTTCGCTCGAACCTAGGTTTGCTCGAACCTAGGTTTGCTCAAACTAGGGTTCGATCAAACCCCCCTTTCAACTAATTTTTCCTTTGTTTTTCATTCTGGGAAATGTGGAATATGGTGGGACCCAACATTAAATAGGTTCGCTTGAAGGGGGTTCGAGCAAACCCCCTTTGGGTTCGCTCAAATATGAAGTTCGTTCGAACCCCCAAAAACCAAAATTTTCCCCATGGGGGTGTTTTTTGCAATTTTCCTTCCTCATTGGAATTATAAACCAGTTTTGTGGGTTTACCCAGCTCATCTCTCTATAAATAAAGATATCAATGAGGTGAATGAAATCGATTTTAACATCACATATATTAATTATGAGAAAATTCACAATGTAAAATTGTTGAGCAGGAAAAGAGATGGTAGATCTAACTAGTAAATTAGCTAGGATCTAACTTTTCTTTCTTGAAATTGGAACACAAACCAACAAGGGTTTTATTATTGGATAACTACCTCAAAGGAGATCCAATCTTCCTAGATTCTATTTCTTTATTGCAAAGAAGGAATATTTGATGAGTTTGATTTAATTAACCTAACTAATATAAGTCATAATTTGAAAATACAAATGATCACATAGGTTAAACATAAAATCACTAAAACAAGTATACCTTTGAGATGTGCAAATAGAGAGGCACTTGCCCTTAAAAGAGCCTAAATTAGAGGGATATGGGTGTGGGGTCCCCTATTCCTTGGGTTTTGGCTTGTTCTGAAGTTGGGTCACTCAATCATAGTTTGCTCTTTCCTTCTACAAACTGTCATTGTCAGAAGCTTCAGATTTAGATATGTACACACAAAAAGAGGGAAAAGGTTGTACTATATAGGAATTTTCCTCAGTTAAATGCTATGTTGGTTTTCCCACCTCCACAACAACAATGATAATGATGGTAAATATTGCATGCTCTCGAGGGATCAGAGACAAAGTAAATAATAATGATTGTAATAAATGGAATAAAACAAGATAATGTTACCTTAGGTATGAAATCCTTGTTGAAGTGATGCCACACCATAGGTTGCCACAAATCATTGATGAAGAAGGAATAAATTCCCTTGAATATATACAATGATTAGTCCATATAACACAATAGAGAATTGTAGTGAGCATGTAGAGAAGAAGTTTCATGTATCTTCACAATTAGTGCATAATCATTCATACTTCATCATAATAGTTCCTAGTTCATAATAATTATCCAAATGAGAGGGAATTTTTTTTATATATGCATCTAGAGTAATTTTTAGACTTAGGTTGACAAGGCATCATTCTTATAGACACCAAAGGCCGACACTAGAATTCCTAACTTTTTTGAATTCCTAGGACTAGGGCGCCCAACACCCCTGTATGGGTATTTTCACTCAAAAAACTAAGGATTTCAAGGAATTAAATGTATTTTTCCAATCTAGCCCCAAAATGAACAAATTTTAAATATAATTAATTATATGTATACAAAATAGGGTGCCAAACCTAGTGTAAAATTGTTGGGGGTGGAAATTTATGACACTACAATAATAAATAGAGAAAAATAATACACAAAAAAACATAAATTTATATGAAAAACTTGGGTAAAATTATACCAAAAAAACCATGAGCAAAGATCTTCAATATTTTATTAATTTGGAAAAATTTGCTAATACAACAATCATCAAACTACACAAAAAGAATGACTTCACATAGGATAAGAAATTCGAGTTGTAGAGTTCTTTTTGAAGAAAAATTCCAAAAAAGGAAAGTGTCACTCATGCAACTGGGTGTCAAACACTTGTCAAAATTACCAAAAATAGTAAGTCCTATTTTTTTTAGCTTCATAAAAAAATGTGGGGGCTACAATAGACCCCCTGCAACCCACCATCACTTCAACCTTTGGTTGAATAGAATGCATTTGTCCATGCCAAGCACATACCTGAGGCACTACCTAGGAACTTAATGTTGACTATTCATCACTATTTGAATAACAACAAAATTGACTTCATATTCCAATGATCTCCCACCTGAAGTCAAATTTTTATCTTACGAATAAATCCTCATACTAAAAGACCAATGCCAATGCTTCCAATCATCAAGTAATATGCAATCCCATAGAAGTTTTGGACCAAGTAAACTTCTCTCTACTAATGAGCTTTGTTAAAATATCTGCTTGGTTTATATTAGTGTGTATCTTTACCAAAGATATATGTCCTCCTTCCATCACCTCATGTACAAAGTGATATTGAATATCAACATGCTTTGTTTTGGCATGGTATGCCAAGTTTTGTGCTAAGTGTAAAGTACTTTGGCTATCACAATGCAACATCATGTTGTTCCACTTTACTTGCTATATGACTTGAAAATTCTACTATGAAACTGAAATATAAGCAATAAGCAACAAGAATCACAACCAAAAGATTACATCAATAAAGAAAATAAAGCAAATTGTATCAAAATAAATGCAAACTTGCATACACAACAATACATAATTTACCCTAGCACAACTCCATTGTTCTCCTCTACTCACCTTGAAGAATGTTGTAAGTAGTAATTTCTCTCACATTTTTAGTTAGCACAATAGCAATAAAGCACTGCAAAATATGAGTATAGTTTCTTTGCACAATCTGAGATGATGAATGAATGATAGGATGGTTCAATTTATAGATTTTTGGTTACATCGATCGATAGTCAAGATAAAAGGAGATATTGAAAAGATCAAGGGCTCATAATTAATGAGGAATTGATTGTCAGTTAAGTGATTGCATGATTTTAGGTAACTGATTGTATGGAGATCAGTTAAGAGGATTGATTGTAATGTTAACTGAGACTAAGGGTCAGTGGAGACTAACTTGTGAATATTGCCATAGAAGTGAAGACTAACTCAATCGCCAACATTTCTACTACAAGGAAAGCATAAATAATAAGTATAGGTCTTATTCCATTATATACCAATCATGTTCATTGTAACACATGATGAAACTAAAAAAAATAGGTTAGTAGCAAAACAATTGAAACACATAGAAGGAAATAAACTTCCCTTATTCATGGGTGCATTGTTGTCATATCTATTGACTTATGTGAATTAAGGAAAAAATAAATACCTCTCATTCACATGAGAAAGAAAAGTATGCTTCGAAATATGTTGATTTGCACAAAGAAGAGCTTCCTCCTACAAGTCAAATCTAGAAAAGTTAAATCTCTGGTGCACCTTCAAGCTGAGTCACAACATGTTGATCTTCTTGTTTACATATGCATTGCTACTCAATACCATCCCTATTTGTATGTTAAACCCACATAAAAGTCTTCAATTTGAGAATTTAACTATCATCCATAGTAGTAGACACCTAACCTTCAAAATAAAAGCCTCATAATCAACAATATCCTCATAAATCCCTTGGATAAAAAGTGGTCAACATACATCACTTTCACATGTATTGATTTATTTTTCAACATATAAATCATAAGCATAATTCAAGCTACAATTCATGGTTTACTATTCTTGAAAGTGTCTCTTCATTTTAGATGTGGGATTTTTTGAATTTTACCATGTTTAGATAGTAAATTATTTTGGGAAACCATTTTTGGCATTTCTCTTCCACTTTTCTATAAATTTGAGACATGAAATAGTAGTTTGTTTGATGAGATTATTTTATAGGAAAGTAAGTGTTGCCAAAGCTTTGTCAGAGTGAAGAACATGTTAGTATGTGGCTTTGTCTCACATTTGAAGATTCATACATAGTTGTCCTCTTTCTCATGTGAAATTTTTGCTGGGATTAGGGAGTCTTAACTTTTGCAAGTCCTAAGATTGATTTACTTGATTTTTTTTATTCCTATACAATTATTTTATGTTTATCCTATGATGTTACTTTATGGGACCCAACACAATGATGTGGCATCCTACATGACAACTGACTAGGATACAATGCATCCATGAATTGAGGAAATAGGCATACCACTTTGTGGACCCCACTGTGAAGCTACATTTTTAGTAGGTGTCATGTCATGTAAGAGATTATAACAAAATGTTATGAAAAATTTGACAATGACAAATTATGATTGTTGTATGAGTAAAGATTATGACAAATTATGGTAGGTGGGACCTAATGCTTGTAGGCACTTATAAATGCAAGGTGTTTGCATGCATGCAAAAATATTGTATGCTCATGAGGTGTTTAGCATGCAATGACATGCGATGAGGCATTACACATGTAGAGGTGGAGTTATGCTTTCATACTAGCAGTCAAAAATTTTCATATGTCCTCCTATGGTGTCCATTTATAGAAGTTGCATATTTTGCATTGTAAAATATATAAATATAATACTTATGGAGTAATGTGCATGATTATGATATTTTTTAAAATACTGTTATGTTGTTGTAATTACTCCAAAATTCTTGTCATTGTTGAAGACTCCTAAAAATGTTTTTCTCTAAAACAATATTGTAACCATAATTTACAGATAATACATTGAGTTATGCTTTTAGAGTGGGGATTTTCTCTTGAAATGGTTTTCCCCATGTAAATATGGTATTATGATATATTACTGATTTGCATATTTTTTTATGTTATCTGAATGTGTAACTTCTCACTGCTATTGCATAAGGATAGTTTTAAAAACTTGCACTATCTTCCCTTCTTAGATTGCTTTAAGAATATGTTTCCACTTACCTCGCTTCCTTTTAGTTGGTATTAGAGCTTGGATTATTTGGATCCAATTGTTGGCTAGAGGATTTTTTGTATTGATCTTAATTTGAGTGACAAATTTTTGTAGAGAATTTTGTGACCTTGTTGTAGAAAGAAGATAAGAACATATGGAATGATTAAGATGTAGAAGTTTAATGGTGATAATTTTTAGTTGTGAAAGCTTAAAATGGAGAATATGCTCATAGATTGAGATCTATAGGTTACAATATTTAGTATCAAACTTACTAGTATGAATCAAGAAAATTGGGAGTTGACAGATTACAAAGCCAAGTGTATGATAAGGCTCTATTTGTTATAATTTTCTCTATTGAATGTATAAGAAAGAAGTTGTATTATATAAGGATGGAAGAAGGATGATCCATGGCTGATCACCTGAATGCCTTCAATATGCTCATTAATCAGTTGATTTTTGCTGGTGAGAAAATGGAGGATAGTTGCTCGAATTTTGTTTATTTGTTTCTAGACTCGTGGGACCACGTTGTGATGACCATTGGGAGTACCACCACCAAGTTCAATATGGATGAGGTGGTTACATCATTATTTTGTGAAGAGATGTAGATCATTTTTTTTAAATGAATAAGGAGGCTCTTGTAGTTCATGGTAGATTGAAGGAGAAAGGAAAGAAGATAGATAAGAAACAAGGAAAGTCTAAATCCAAATCCCATGGGATATCTAAGTCTCATGATAAGTATAAGGTAGAGTGTCGGTATTGTTGAATGCACAAGACAATTGAGATGGGGGGGTGAATCAGTTGTACATTAAAACATCAAAACTCTCAATAATATTCAATTCCACATCAACTTTATTAACCTTTAATCTATTAGAATGATTTAACATGAAATAAAATAATAGAAACTATAACACATCAACACCATGCATAATAGAACACTAGATTTACGTGGAAAACACAAGAAGGGATAAACAACAGTGAGGATTAGCTCACAATATAAAGTAATTGCAACATCAAATACAATAGGTTCACTCCCCAAAAGAAAGAAGGGCTCACTACCAGATTACAGAAAAGAAGAAAGAAGATTGTAATAATGATAAATCCATCTCAAAGCAATAGAAAAGTCCACCACAACATCACCAACACATTCATAACCTCTCTGAAGATTGTAGACACCTTTTTCTCTTTGCTTCCAGTAGCCTAACACATTAAAGCTTACATTGCACTTTATAATTTCACACTTCATAACTCTACAATTTGCATCATTTGCATCATTTGCATCATACTTCCCTTCATGCTCATACTTCATCAACACAACACTTATTTATACCATCTTCAACCTTGAAGACATTCTTTAAGGTTGGTTATGCACCTCAACTATGCAAATTCATATTAGGTTGGCACCAAAACATTCCCGTGGTGGAAAGGTATGAAGGTGGACCCCATCACACCTTAACTTGGACCTAAATCCACTCATACACACCATGCTATGCTTCCAAAAACACCAAATCAAATCCACAATTAGTGTAAACAACCAAGGTCAACCAAACCCATGTAAACACCATTAAACATTTAAGTACATGCTTCCTTTGATCCAAAAACAATTCACAGGAAACAAACATCACTTGAACCAATCTAGAATATTCCACAAACAACCTGAAATCTAACAAATTACTTTGCAACAACTTTCACCTGAAGAATGTAAACACTTAGTACACTCAGATAGTCTTCCACACACAGTAACTCAAGAAACCAACTTGCAAAGCACCAAACCATGAAAAAATTCAACTGAAGATAGATATAAACAATATCAACATTCTTCTAGAATTGCAAGACTAGAAACCAAACTATAGAGAAATGCAGAGAAAAACCATTTCTCCCAAATACCACTGCAATATATAGTTCACATGCTGGTGAACACAACTTTCTCTACACAATGATCCAAAATAAGAAAATCTAGATATAACACCTCTAAAAACCTTTGATCAATATATTAGAACCACATAAGAAGATCTTCAACAAAGAAGAAATATAGAGCAAAATTAGAACAACACTCTGCAACACAAAACATCTCTTCAACGCCATGTTTTCTCTTTTATTCAAATTTTCTTAAAATCACTTGGAAACCAAGCACCGAAGACACATTCTCATCATCTTCAACACTTCCTCATCACCGCCAAATAAACTGCAACACAACAAATCAACCATACAACATCCACAAATAAAAGCTTATCAAAGCAACACTAGAAGTTGACACTATTAACACTCACTAATGACAACATAATGCAACTAATCAAAGCATCAACATAAAATCATCAATGCAAAAACATAGATCTATTGACATCAATGACGACATCAACTGCACATACTTGTAAAATGTACTATGGTAAATGAATACATTTCCAAAAGGAGTTCAAGGAGAAAAACAAGAAAAACAAGAATGCCTCCAATTTTGATTTTGAAAAATCCTCTTAGGATGATGGTTAAGCTTTTTCCATAACCTTGACAATGCATGGATCTGAAGAGGTGTAGATTATTGACTTTGGTGCATCTTTTCACATTACCTCACATATGGGTTTGTTCTCAAAGTATGAAGAATGTGATGGTGGAAATGTGTACCTAGGTGCCAAATCTCATCTAAAGATTGTTGGTTGTTGAAGAATCAAGATCTAGTTCTTGGATGGTAGAGTGAAGGGGATCAATGGTGTGCTACATATCCTTGATTTGGCATGAAACCTACTTTTGATGGTCGTTCTTCTAGGGTACCTAAGGGTGCTCATTCTTTGGAGATGAAACTTCTAGTGGAGAAGAAAATGTTATGGCACTAGAGACTTAGTCATATTGGTTAGAAGGGTCTTAGATCCCTAAAAAAAATCCTCATAAGGGGATAGATTAGTGTAATCTCGAGTTAAATTTTTGTGAACATTGTTTATATGGAAAGAAAAATTATTTTAAGTTTTATTCCCGTTCTCACAAATCTTTT